>JAQBSW010006293.1:0-49738 GCA_029291075.1 Eudiplozoon nipponicum | reverse complement strand
ATTCATTGTACCCTTCCTGTGTGCAAAAACAAAAAGAAATTTGATCAGATATAAGAAACATTTCTTTAGCATTGCCTTCACAAATATCTACTAATGAACATATCTTTATATATAAATTGGAAAGCAAAACAAGATAGAAATATGCGAACATAGAGAAAGTGTGAAAAACAGAAACCAATCAAATAGCGTGCGTTACATCCAGTTCAAGCTCAATGCTTGTACGTGCTTCTTCTGCTTACATAAATCCGGCTGCAACTTGTTTATCCATAAGGCTTCGTATGTGGCTAGCTCCCTTTTGTTTTTGCATTTAGTAATTACTTTGAATGATACGTCTGGAGAACATACGTGCGATGTTTCGATGATGTGTTGCGCAATAGCAGACGTGTATTCACCATTTGATTTAAAACAGGCGTTCAAGTTGCAATGTTCTCTCATTCGAGTAATTAACTGTCTGGTCGATCGGCCTACGTAAGTTGATCGACAACTTGCGCATGTATATTTGTAAATAATATTTGATATCGACATTAACGGCTGTTTCTCTTTGATTGCTGGTAAAGGCAAGTGTGTTACCCTAAATAACACAAAGAAATGAAAATCGTCTACCAAAACATCCCATTTAATTGAGATACAGTTTCCCGAATGGCACAAAAAGAAAGTTAAAGCAGCATTAACACGCACATTTAATGCAGCTAATAAATTTAGTCTAGAGTTTGAACTAAAATATTATTCTGAGCAGGGTCTTCCTTTTGATAATTTCCTTAGGGGACGTTTAATAAATCATTTTTTTAATGATTTAAATATTTTTCTATGTTTAAATAGCCCCCGTTAAAATTATTGCCTATCATCAGATCATTTGCCTGTTTTCAATAATCTAAGGACAATCAGACGATTATGAAAAATTCTTTATAGCAGTAAAGAATAAGCGAATAAATTAGATGTAACCTGTCAACTATAAGGTGGTCTTTTATCTTTGCTTGACCGAATTATCTTTGTAATGTCAGAATGAATATTTTGTTTGGCTAATCGTTTGTCAGTCTACCTGAATGGATTTCCTGTGTCTATCTAGACGTTTGTAATGTTCTGCGATTTTTGAAAGAATTAATGAAGAGCACGAATGTTTTAGAATAGTTATTGTCATTTTGTTCCCGCAACCGCTGTTTGTCTATTAGCATGCCTACTTTGAATTATGTCTGCCTATATGATAGTTAATTAATTGCCTGTTTAACTATTAGTAAGTATTACTAAAGTAACACGAGATCGATATCAAAGTTCTACGTAGTAGCCTGTTTTCACTGACTTTTGCAATCACTTTCGCGTGGTCTGTTAACAGAATGAGCCAAATTTCATTTAATAAAATTTTCACATTTTGTCCGTGTTCGTACAATAAAAATTTGCAAGTTTTCACTCTCATCATCGCCAACGTCTATCACCTAACGTTCTATACGCTATTGGAAAAGTATGTCTATTTAATTTTACTTGCATAATGTGTTACTAATTTTGTAGTATGGACGATGGTTTTATGTTGCCTACATTGAGACACTCTAAACATGTGTTTAAGGCTTCTGCCTAGTCACCAGAACAAATTATTTCTCACTATAAACAGAGATTTCTCTGCCGATCCTCGTGAATTTCAAGGCATTTTGAGTCGAATTTATTTCATTCTGTGATATCAAACACGTTCGTACCCTTCATAACTGTAAAGTTAGATTTCAGTTTTTATTTAATGGATTTTTAAAAATAACGGCGTTATCTCACACAATGACATAACTAAATATTTTGTTGACTAATTTACCTAGGAATGTCCTAATAACGTATCGTCCTTATTTTACAACCAATAGTTTATTTCTTTGTCCCTTGCTCATTGATGCTATTTATACTAACAGAATACTATTGAAAATATTTGGCTGTGGCCTAAAGTATAAAATTTGGGCAATTATAAATTCAGACGCCAATACAGTACATTCCTGTCTCGAGCAGCAGAACCTGATTTGACTGACAGTATGCGGAAATTATGCAGCCAAATATCACATTTCTTCACAGAGACACTAAATTACAATTAAAAAGGGAAAGCAAAGTGATTTTTTTAATTTCAATGATGACATGGCAAAAAAATCTTGACAAGAGCTATGTTTGAGGTCATTAAGCGCCACATATTTATGCCACAAACGAAAGTAGCATATATTTTGTAGAATGACATTGTTTCTAATTCCTATTTATTCGGTACAGATTGATCATTCATAACTGTTTTGTAAGCCACGTTAATACTAAAAGTTAAATTTGAAGCGACCTTGTTTGTTGCATTAGATTCTCTTTGCCTGTGCATAAATTAGGAACTATTTAAATTTTTTGCAGCAAATTCACTTATGTATTATTTACGATGACTAGTTAAATACTACTTATTTCCAAAAATTGTTTTAATATGCGTATTACATATAAGGAATGGATCTATTAATATTTTGATTAAATACCCATATAAAATTAAAAATGATTTCGATGAATACTCGCATTTATAGAAAGTATTTCATTTAGAATTTTGCCAGTTTCTAAATTGGTTAAATTTCCATTTCTCTTTCTGTACACATGAAAGCTTGGAGAAATCTTCGTTACTTCGCTCAGCAGGTGCATATTTGCCCGGCGAATAAATTTTTGCATTTATTTTTTTTAATTGTCTGAATTTCCTACTTATAAAATTTAGGTCCATTTGTCTGATACCGGTATATTTAAATTATGCATAAATAAGTTACTAGTCGTATTTGACGAAAAACTAACTTCAACTACACGTACTGAAGTGTTTCGAAATGCATCTGACAGATAAGAAATGAACCAGAAATGTTACTTATTTTTTTAAAGTTGAGATAAAGCATTCGTCGACGGTATGTCGTATACTAATGAATTGTCGACTGCAAAAGTTTTACTTTTCTGTGTATAAGTTACGTTGCATTCTAGCAGCATTAATGGCATAAATATTGAAAATATTAATAGTGGTGTTCAGGCTAGGGTCGTGAACTTTAACCGAATGCCGTACTGAAAAAAATGAAGCGATTCCGACAGATCAAAACTCTATTTAACTCAGAAATTGCACAACTTGCGCAATCAAATCGTGCATTATTACATACATTATTTTATTGTCAGTTCTTGATCTCACTCGAAATTTCAACAGTAAGCGCTTCTTTTTTAATGATACATTGATTTCTACTTCAATGTTCATTGGTATTTCCTTTCGTTTCGAGTTACCTTATCCAATTATTGAACATAATAGTTCACGAAATAATGTGGTTTTGAATGTTTATGTGGTAAACCTCATCCGCCTCTGCGATTTCTACACATTTTCTACTCTGCTCTTTTTCATGTCTTTTGTTACGTATTTTTAAAACATTGTTTAAATAGATAAAGGAATACTTGCGCATAATGGATAATTAAAGTGAAATAATATATCGCTCGAAAACTTTAGTATCATATTCATTCACATAATTTGGCTTGTTAGACTGGGCATCCTATAGAAATTACGTTTAACCAGTCTTATTTTCTGCCATAATTTACTACCTGTCTATTCGAATATGTCTAGACACTGTTTGACTTATTCGCATGGTTTCTTTTTTGATTTTATTGGACGTGTGACGTGACATCTAAAATGTAAATATTCGTAATTTATCTACTTAACGTTTTTTTCATTGCACTTATTCAAGATTTTCTGTCTTGTAGGGGGATTTGTAATATTTGCTGCATTTTTCTTATTATTTCGCAAATTAATTATGTTAAGTTGTCATCATAATCCTTTGGTTGCTTTGTTTGCAAATGAGATGGAAATTATTTAGAGGGGAATCTTAATTTGTATAACGTATGTTCAAATAGAGTTCAATATTTACTGGAATAATTTGCACTCCATACGATTTTTTAGTGATAAATCAATTTGAGTCGATTTTTAGCATGATACATATATCTTTGTATGCTGTTAAGAATAAGCTATTTGCTTCTACAGAAATTTAATTATTATCAGTATATACTGAATCATAATATCAAGATCATTGTTTGATTCATATTAACGGAAATAATTTACTCTGTATAACCATTAATTTACTCGATTTCTCTACTCTATTGTATCAATTATAATTATAAATTACTGTTATTCTGTTAACGAAAAGTGCATGAAAGCTTTATTTTAAAATGTACCTTAAAAATATATTTAAAAATTGTATTCTGAAAATGCCATTTAAGTTAAGCCAAATTGAGCCTAATAGAAAAAAACTATTTTTTGTCTAACTGTTTGTCATTTGTCGACTGGTATTTTGTCTTAGTGAGTAATAATCAGTGTTATTATGATGTACTTATCGCTATCTTCTTTATTTATTTATTACAGTTTAGCTCCATTTTTCGTGATGTATACTCGCTATGGCTCGACTTTAATGCGGCGGAATTAAATCTTCTTTCCTAGATGAGTAAATCGTTTAGCAGATTGATAATACTTCAAAATTTATAAACTTCCTTATTCATGTCCGAAATCAATCTTCATTCCATGCCTTTATGAAAATTTAAAAGAATTATTATTGATTGGATGTTACTTTTATTCTTATTCTTAGAGCTTGTTTGAGCCTGTGAACCTTTTGTGCAGCAACTTGCCTGATTAGATTACTTAGCCGTTGCATGAATTTGAAATTTTGTACCATTGATCAAGAACTCTACCTGTTAACGAATATCGATACTTTGAAATGTCTAAGGCTGTCAAACAGACGTTTGATTTTCAGTAACTGCGATTAATTGTTTATACATTTTGTAAACATAATATAACTATAGATTCCCTCACTTAGTTCTATTAGTTTCTGTAAAGAACTATATATATATATATATATATATATATATATATATATATATATATATATATATATATATATATATATATATATATATATATATATATATATATATATAATTTTATAATGTTATTGATAAAAATAATAATATTCACTAATCTCTCCATAGATAAGCACTATTGCAGCATCTTATAATTAAAGCGATAAACACCGAATGCGATACCCGATTGTTGTTTAAAGCATTTAAGTTAAGACATAAAATCGGAGGATTTCTTTCACTAATAAATTAATTTGTATTTCTATTGAGCAGCCAGTGCCACCCTTTGAGCGATAATTTACAAAACGTTGAGCTATTAATAATGACTAAAATTAAAATCTGATGCTCCTCCAAAAGTCTATGCTTGGAATATGCATTTGTATTGCTTTTCATTAATGAATATACGAATATTTTGTCACGAAGCCGTGAATGACCTCAAAAAACAATCATAACTGACCAACATAAAATTTTGCTAATTGCCATTTGTAGCATGTTAGAATAAATAGAAAAGTTTTCATTGATTTGCTGCCGGTTTTTCTAGATTTCAGACAATGCGAACACTTATGATATTCAGAGAAATTTATTTTCAAATTTAACCTCATATAAACAAAGGATCAGTAGACCATGCATGCTTCACTACAGGAGGTTGTAATAACAACGCCAAAAAATTGCTGGAACTTAATCAGTAAGAACTAGACTAAAAATTCCGAAATAAAGATGAAATTTAATCGTCATTCAACCCGCTATTCATTTATATTTAAATGACGTAAACATTCTGATGAATATATACATGCACTTATGCGTATGTGCAGTTATTGATTCATAATGCAGATAATGCTAATATTATATTATTATGTATCCATTTCGTTAACTTATGCACTCTTATTTCAGATTAACGGGTAGAGATATTTTCCTTCACAACTTCATGTATTGTTTAATCAATTGAGTGAAAACACGTGTTCACTAAGGCTTCTCCATGGTAGATCGTCTCATCGTTTTTGCTCATTCTGGTTTTACAGATCAGCTAATAAAACGACCATTGGTTATGCGGGCGGTGATAACAATCACTTTAACCATGGTTGCGATCTTGATAGAAACACCTGACCCATTATTTACACCTTTTTTTAAAAAATATAAACGAGGTATTGTATAGTGTCGAAAAGACAATTCATCCAGTAGATCGTTTTTGTCCTTATTGGGGACTCATCACGCACTGTCGAGAATTTCCCTGCCCAGGTTCGAGCTCTGTTTGCATTAAATTCTTGGCAGTACGTGATGAGTCCCCAATAAGGACGAAACCTGTCTACTGGATGAATTGACTTTTCGGCACCACACAATACTTAGTTTATACTGATAAATGTGTGTTCATAATTAGTAAGGTGTTTATATCAAGATGGAAACCTTGATTAAATTAATGTTTGCAGTTCATTTGTTTGGAAATCAAGGCTATTTAAGACACTATTTCTGGAAATCTGTTGTTCATATTTTATTAAATGTTGAAGATGTATAATAAGGTTTCAATATTAATTAATAAGAAAATTATGGTTTCGTCTTTTTTATAACAGTCCAGTCATATATTTCGTTACTGGCCTATCTTAAATGGTTCATTTTGTAGGATTAAATTGACTTATACATTTACGAAAATAACGTTATTTCTATGAGTTCTTTAATTCGATGTATAATGACCCCTAATCTTCTATTTATTAATTACTTTTGTAATTAATGGTTAAAATAAATATATTGCAGCATTTTAGACGTACTAATCGAGGAAGTCATTACTTCTAGCTGCAATGCTACGCTTTATTTTTTACAAATTAAACAACAGAAAAAATGGTCTTAGTGACTTGTCAATTTGCAGAGTAATTTGACTTGCCTTTCGTAATTTAAATTAGTGGTTTAATCACCAGTTGTGACTCAAATAATAAGGAGAAATCTTCATTTGCGCAGTTAATATCAAGTAATATTGAAGAACAATCATTTATATTTTATTCATGCATTACGCTGTAAACACTGATTTCGGAAAATTAATAGGAACGGGGGGCTTATCAAGAGCTTTATGTGCATATATATATATATATATATATATATATATATATATATATATATATATATAATAAAATTGTTACTTTTCGTCTGTTATTGCATATACTATTAATAGGCCTAGAACGGCATCGGTGTGCTAAAGAAATTATTCTCCTGGCTAAAAATAAAATTTGTTTTTTATTTATTTAATTAAATTTACTCAGCTAGAATTTTGTAAAAAAGGAATAAATCTTACTTTCGACTGAATTTATTTGTGCTAGATTTGCCTAAATCGAATTTTACTTAGAGTCATGTTCAGAGCATGTTATATGTTTGCCATAGTGATCTTACTCTAGCTGACATAAAATTGATTAATTGAAGAAGCCTTCTATTGTTCCAAGCGAGGGGGAAAGACAATCATTTTCGATTTTGCAGCTGGCGGTAGTTTTGTTATGTTGTTCGATGACTGGTTAAATACAATGGGATTGGTGTTTACTTCAAGCACGCAAACTTGATTTAAAGAATCATTTTCGATGTTGGAAAACATTATATGTGATATTGATCATTTTGTTGCACACTGCCGTTCGCTCATCGTCAAAGAGACTCTAGATTGGATAACCATTTGCCAAAACCTGGCGATCAACAGGGTTTGATTTTACGCATTCTTAATACTGCCATGCAGAATAGGTTACAACAATTTTGTGACACACCTTGATATCAGAATATATACCTACTCATTTACACATATAATGGAAATAAAACACTAATTTTGCATGGAGCACCAAATTTATTTAAAGGTTTTTCTTATGTTCAAATGACTATGCAAATGCAGATTTCTATCCGGAGATCCATTTATAATATATGCGAAATAGTCAGATGTTTGTAAGTTATATTTCTTGTTTAAATTTAAACAAATTGTTTATGCAAACATCTGATAGCTTTCAAAATTTTTTAACTTCCTGAAAAACTTGAGTTTGTGTCAGAAAACATCAATCCTCTTGATACCGATTTGCTATCATGCATTGCATTGTTGTATAGTCTAGGCCTGTGATGTTCGGCTTAAAATTTAGTACATTATTGTTTGCCTATTTGTTTGTTTGTGTATATTTTCATTTAAGTATTCACTATAATTTTTTGACTGAATTGAGTTGCATCGTTCGACCACTATCCTCATAAGCAGCTGCATTGGCGTCTTGGTTTTTCTGAATGTAATTGAGTTTTGTTCAATGATATGCTATGTTGTGCAATGCCATGCAATACTGTGTTTTGCCGTTTTAGTATACATGGTATTTTTACAAATTTCTGGCTATTTCTTCATGATCTTATCATTTGTCATGTATCTACACGCTCGTATTACAGATCAATAACGCTACTGCTCGTGTCATGACGAAGAAAAAGTCGGAATCACCCGCATCAATTGTGAAGAGTGAGTCGTGAACAATGATTTTAACGCTAATTTACACTTTTACTAAAGAAAAATTAATACTGTATACTTCTTCGAGTTGACAATTTGATTGTCACAGATTTTAATGCATATTATTAGTCAGAAGCCACAGGATATTCCGATGTAGAAATCAATGGATTTGTGTGAACCAGTTACTGTTATTTGCAATGTACATGTTTTTTACCAGGAAATCAAATAGCCAAGCCAACTAAATTTATGGAGCTGTCACTTATAAGACGCGCAATTCATAGAATCGTATTTAAAAAAACAATAAACCTAAAGAGTTAAGATTCTTTCCCCTTGTAAAACACGCCTGAAATTATTAGGACCTACAATGAGGATCGAATCAATAGCAAACTAAATGGTAGTCAAATTAGTTGACACTACGTCACCGGTATAGTGGTCACAGTTGAGCACTCTTAGAATACTGCCAACAGTTATGTAACTGTACAAATAACTTCTTCAAATGTGTGGAATAAGCCGTAGCTGAATTCTAGTTGATGAGTTTATAGCTAGGAGATTGCTTGTGTTACTGAACAAAATCATACATCCGACAAGCCCTACTTAATGGTACAATTCATATGTAATAAGAAGAATTTTCTAACGTCAGCATGGCTAATAGACGCAATCCCAATGGAGCATTTGTTCGGCGCTTACTAGCTACGAATATGATGACGCTACACATTGCTCCAAACCCACTAGATAATTGGTCAAGTAGAATGCTCCAAATAGGCTTTTTTATGGCTTAGACGTGTGCGTATTTATGTACAAGTAAAGTAAACTACGCACATTTAGCCATCTACACTGCCAGATCGATTTGTTTTAATACGCATACATCTGGGCGTTAACACCATATCTTTTACCAAATCAGTTAAAAAAAAACATTTAGTTGATTCGGGACGTAGTGATGATTTCTACTGTTGAGAAGCCAGCAAATACACAACAATTGTTACAATGAAATACCACATTTTTTTCAATCGGACTTCTTCTGGCTCTTCTGATGTTTTATAAGCTAATCAATTCATAGGTGGGCCATGTGTTATATTTAAACATGTATATGCCACTACTTCCCAACAAAGACAATATAAATGTTGCATTCCGAATAATGGTTTGTCGCGAAGTACTCGTGAATATAAATTTTAATTATCGTAAAATTAACATGTGTACAATCTAGACAGTCTCCTACTATTTACTAAATCAAGTTTACGAACATGAGATAAACGCCAATCCTCTTTTATTTGTCCAATTGCAAAATCATAGAAATTTGCAACGCGTAAATACATATGACAGACAAATGTTTGCCATGTTGTAATACTGGTTGAATCAACTGGGTGTGGTTTTTATCTGAAGTGAGCACACTCGATTTAAAGACTTGTTAAGACCGCAAGTGTTATCATTGACTATGAAATTGTATAACTCATAACATTGCTGCGAAATGCCTTTATGGTTCTATGACTAGTAGAAAACGGATAGCATATAATATTGGCTTTTGATTCTAT
Source organism: Eudiplozoon nipponicum (assembly GCA_029291075.1). Lineage (NCBI taxonomy): Eukaryota > Metazoa > Platyhelminthes > Monogenea > Mazocraeidea > Diplozoidae > Eudiplozoon > Eudiplozoon nipponicum. The sequence goes on along the minus strand of JAQBSW010006293.1, from coordinate 39,928 downwards.
TTCTCGTTGGAGATTGTCCAAGCTTGATTACGAAAGGCGAAATTCACACTTCTAACCGTATATTTTTATGTATAAATTGCTGTTTGATTCTAGTTGTTTTATTTGGCGTTTATCTCCGATGATAACCAAAGAAAGTATAAACACGTAAGTACAGGTGACCAACGTTAGTTTTTCTGTTATGCTACTGGTTAACAGAATTGTTTTTTGTTATCTCAAGTGCGCAACCCTGATTATAATATGCTTTTTAGCTAAATACTGTTTTTTGCGAAGAGCTAATATATATGCAAGTATGTATTAGGTTTTGCGAACCTAGTAACAAATTAGTTCAGTTGTGACCAGAAGGATAAACCAAAGGCAACATGAACGGAAAGTAAAATCTCATGCACATTCGTTTCGTGCTTACTGGCGACTCATCAGTAGGAGCCGGTATTACGCCCTTTAACCACTATATTTGGTAGAAGAATGTGGAATAATAGGACGGTACAATCTCCTAGACGAATGTGTAAACCTGTAATAGTGAAGCTAACATCATTTAAAGTCAACGACAATGCGACTTCAATGCTAACTCACACTATATAATATATATACCGAGTCTGTAAAGGATACTAACACTATGGCTATTGTGTTAGTAACCGATACCAGCATTATTGTTCCGAAAAGGAACATGGTACTTACACTATGGTTACCGAGTCGGTACATGATACCAACCTGATGGATATCAGTTTATGCTATAGTTCACCGAAACTGAGAATTACAGCAATTTCTGAACACCTGTTACTCCAGTAAATCCATACACTCTGGCCTTGATCGATATCAATTATCACATTTCTTGGTAAGCATGATATCATTGAATTCAATATATAACAGTTAAATACTGTTTGTGCCGGAGAACTAATGTATATGGAAGTATGTATTAGGTGTTGCGAACCTAGTAACAAATTTGTTCAGTTGCTTTTTAACTGCTGTTTAATTATATTTCGCACATACTGCTTAAATGTTCAGGTTCTTTCTAATTTTCCCGTCAAATAACCCCACTTAAATTTATTTAAGAGAAAATAGCGCTTAATATCTCCAACTCCAAAAACGTCTATTTCACAGTTTATCATGATGTCATACCTAGACATAAATTGCGACGTCATTTCCCTATTTCAAATACAACTTCATTTGATACAAGTAATATAAAAGTATAAAATTAATGGTGAATGATAATTACTTTGCAGAACACCATCAATCCTGACTTGCGTTTGACGCAATTACACAACCTGATCATTCCCGAAATTTTAACCTGCAGACATTTATTTTGATACCCGGTAACCATAGCGACACCGAACTTATCGTCTTCTACCGAGAATTCCAGTGGCATTATCCTTACCGCAGCTGCTATTAACAAACTACGCGAATGACTGTTGAATTGTCCATTGTTCACTGCAAACCAAAAAAGTAAAGTCGCCAAATTACGCACAAATTCATTCATAATTCATGAATCTGAGAATTGAAAGATAATTAACTTGAGCTTTCTCTACCTGGACAGATTGTGGAGACGATTGACGCACTCAATTTGGTTTATGTGATTTTGAGATGACTGTCATAATGTATTCATCAAAAACCAATGTTACGAATTGAAAAGTTAAACCATGACCGTTCTCGATGGGCTATCACTGTCTTTTTCAGTTAAGGAATGTTAATTTGCTGTTTTGGCCAGTCTGAGATCGTCTCGTACAAACAATGCATGCAGAATAACCTAGGCAATAACGGTGGTGGACTGAATTCGCCATAATAGATGGCCTTTCTGTTTCACGACTCGTGTTGTTTCGCAACACTTTTGAGTGCTTTACGTTTTGCAACATTTCTTAGTTTATCTCGTTGGCCTCGAACTGTGCAAAAACTCCACAAACGGAAATCCACACGTTAGTTACTAACGTCGAGTTTGCGGAAATGATATAATCATCAATGACATTTGATTTAATCAGGCGCACAAACTAGAAACATAATCTTGAACAATCATTGATCGCGCGGGTGGTGGTAACAATACTATAAATGAAGTTTGCGAGCTTGGAATAAATATCAATCACATTGTATCTAACCAGTCGTCATAGAAAAACTACTGTTATGCGTAAGTATGTTTACATTTCAAACTTCTTCAGTCATCATCATAGTACGAGGCCAAATTGACTGACGACAATCAAACCGCAATTTATACATAAGATAAAAGCTGTCAGAGCAGCTCCTGTCACTCCTCATAGTTATACAGAGACTGCCTTAGTCGAAAATCCAGTCAAAATAAGTTTAATTGAATAATTTAAAGAAGTTTGACAAATGTTTAAAAACTTTATCGCCGTTGCTACATAGAAATTGCGTAACCGAAATTCTATTCAATTACAAATCACAGGAGATTAATGGTTGGGACAGCTGCATGTTTCTATTCCTGTGCCTGAAATACGTAATCAGGTTTGATCAGTTTTAATCAATTTAGCCGCCGTGTATTGAAAATGACGACGAAAAGTTAAAACAAATCAGTTTCAACTAAAGACGTTGGATTACCATATTGTTCGATTGATTGATGTTCCATAAAAGTCATTAAATTAGATATAACAAAATTATATCACCACCAGTGCAATAAAAGTGCTAAAATTAATGGCCAAATTCGTGGAAATGTGTATTTATTCAAAATAATTAGCACCTGCTCCCCGTCGAAATTCCGGGTGTTTACACCGCGTTGAAGCAAAATCGACCTGACTGATTTACTTTCTATTACAAATACTGACAAAATAATTATTAAAATTGTTTTCTGTACCCAACATTCTTTAGCTACTGGAACAGCGTTACGAGGAGTACGTTCGGCTTATTTTACTCCGTCTCTAATCGGCTCAGCCGGTATTTCATCTGCTCAAAATAACGCAGCTCTAGCAGCTGCAATGACTGCAGCGGCTTTACGAAATGGTGCATCGTTTGGTACGACGAACGGAGGTTTGCTACTCGCAGGAAGCCCAGCTACAATTGGTATGCTTGGAGGGACAACAGGAGGTGAATATAAATCAAATTATGAACTATATGTCTTTTAGCGTATTACAAGCCAAACAGTATTTATTTTTCTGTTAAAATTCACTTTTCACTTTTGTAATATATTTATTTTCATTAGGCTTGCAGTAAGTTTTTCTATGCTTTTTTAAATCTAGATATATTTTCATGATAACATACCTATTGGCAAAGAGAGGAATCATTTTTTATTAGTAAAATAAATATTTCTTTAGCAATTTATTCCAAATTATTAATTAATGAACATAACTGCATCTTTCATAAAGTCAATTCAAACCAGAAGAGTGAGAGAGAGAGTGGGAGAGACAGAGGGAGAGAAAAGTAGGGAGAGATTGAGGAAGAAAGGGTGGGAGAGAGAGAAAAAAAGGAGGTAGAGAGAGGAAGGAGAGATGGAGAGTGAAAAAGAGACAGAGAGAGAACGGAGAGAGAGAAAGGAAAGAGGTAGAAAGGGAGAGAGAGATATATAGAGAGAGGGAGTTATATAAGCAGTCGTCCATTTATTTTCTTACGTTACAGCATACAATGTAATTTCTACTTGGAAAATCCCGCCTAAAAAATCTCCTACTCCTGAAAAACTAATGTCTCTATTTAATTAAATTTAATTCACTATTAACTGCTAAAGAGAATAAGAGCTGATTATTTAATCATCTAACTAGTCTTCCAACATATGTCATTCTTGAAATTATTGTAAGGAACGTCATCAGACTTTTAGACATTGCCTAATAAGCATGCACATCATTTTGTGTAGATTGATTTAGAATGCTTGAGAATGCATTAGTCTGTTCAGAAAATAAAACCGAACTAGGCTTATGAATCGATGTTTACTTTTCATTCTTTTGAGAATAGCAGCGGTATGAGTGGCAATCGTGTAAATGTTGAGCATAATGCTTAAATGCATTAAATGTTGAGCGCGGGATGATTTGTTGGACAAAATCGAATTTAGAGATTAGAAGTTTATATAACGAAAATAAGAATGCGGGAATACCGACAATTTAATGTACTTACGTTATTTTTGTTAATCGTGTCAGATGCAGTCTCATATTTGCATGATATTTATATCGCTTGGTACCGACTAAATTTACTTTCTGTGCATGATGAATTTTACCCGCTTTTACGTATTGTATTAGTCTTAGGTACACACTTTTACGCTAAGAGCAGACATTACCGTACAGTTAAAACGCATTTTCCGCTATTATATTTTAATTAATAACATGGATTTATACGTTCATAAATATATGGGAAAAACAGAAAATGATCTTCACTTAAAATTTAGATTTTTTAGGAAAATTCAGTAGTTTCCTTTATTCAGTGTGCGTGGAATTTCAGTTTTTATTTACTAAATTTCCTAAATATCAAATTAAAAATTATAACCCCTCTAGATTTCTTGATGTAGTTCTTTTTAAAGAAAAAATAAGAATTTTGCATGGATCTTCTTGTATTTCAGTGGATAGAATACAAATCAAGCACTAAGAATCCAAACAGCATATATATGACGTAACCTTATTTTACCTGTGAAAATTTTGTTTATGATAGCAGCAGTGAGTTTAAATAGTCCCAACTGATTTTACAATGAGAGATGAGAGGTGGAGACATTAAAAAACGCCTAACTTCTCTCTACGACGTTTCTAGTAATGCACATTTGGTAATATTTTGTTAACACATTCGGAAATATATCTTTCAATTTTAAAGGCCGTTTCGTTCAATCTAACAACGTCATTTATCACAGACTACAAAATTTTGCTTGAATTGGCTTTGAAATAATACATGTTCCCAATTTGAATTTTGATTTCATTAGGGATTTCTGATGAGCAATATAATATGTCCTTCTGAGATGTCGTTGTGTTCGCGAATTTCTTCGTTTATATGTCATAGAGTGAACACTTGATAGGTCACATCAACATATTTGAATAGAATCAGGCTTGTGAAATTTCGAGCTATGTGGTAGTTAACTTTCTGCATTCAAACAATTGTGCGATTAGTGCTTCTTATTTTATATTCTCTGCACGAGTTCATCTATACCAAACCTTGCTTTTGGCCTATACTCTTTTTTTGCAAGTTACTCTTTCTCTAAAGGGACTAGAATTTTAAAATAAGAGAACTTATTTTGTTTCATCTAATTCATAAAATGATATCGCAATAATTCGACCGATGTGAGATTTGCCTTCTTTGTTAAGTATTTCCACTTATATTTCTTCTTTGAATTTTCAGCGCACTGTTGCACGTTTTACTTAACCTGTCGAGTCGTTTATAATTTTCTCGCGTTGTCCTTCATTTAAGTGCATACCATTCTTCTTATTGTCAACAAATCTAGTTCATTTTTTAAGAAGACAATTTTTTCATGCGTTTCCACACTAAAGCATAATGATTGGGTTTGTCTCAACATCTAGTGTTAAAAATATAGGGAAATTTTATAAAAGCAAGCGTTTAGAGACAATCCTAGATATTATTATCAAATAAATAAGCATTTATTATAGAAGAAGGACATTCCACCATATCAGAAGAGTAGATTATGAATTTGAAAAATTAAAATTGAAGAAATCTATCTCTTCTATCAGAAAACATGTAAATTATTCCTGGGGTTAGCGTAATACAATAACTACAAAAATACATATTTCTGGATCCATATGGGTTGCTTTAATAAGTTTATTAGAATCTGCGGCACATAGCCCATATCTGAGACAGGCACCGGGAAGCGAAATGTCTCTTGTTTTTTCAAATTTGATGTTAGCATGCATTTACAAATTAGGTATAGCATATTTACATATAAATTTAAAAGTTTAAATTTCTGAATTAATTATGCGGCCTCGACATAGCCTTCTTATTATATTTTTACAAGATATATTTATTCTTAAGACAATCGGAAATTGAACGTCAAATATATCAAAGAATTACTAAAAGCAGTCACTTATCATATAATAGACAAATAATATATATATATATATATATATATATATATATATATATATATATATAATTTATAATTTCCATTGCCTTTGAATAATACTTAGAATAATGTTCATTTAAAGAAAACACATTTAGTAAATAATTATATGTTTGTTTTGGATAATGGTCGGTGTATTTCATGATACTTAACAATCATTCAATTAGATCCATTCTGGGTTTTTAATTGATTAAGTTAATGAATGATAGAAGGATGAAAAAATTGCGAAACCGGATTATTCAAAATTACCTTATCTGCGTTTTGACCATCACAGACCGTATTCCAGTTGATTAGTTTCTTGTAGATATTTTAGTGGCCATTTACGGCAACTATCTTCAGTTCACCCATCATCACAAGTTTAAAAATACAAACTAATGAAGCAAGCTAATCAATGAAAACTAGTCTGATTTCCATTTCAACTTTTATTTCTTTGCTTTAGGCATACGACTATTGATGATTAATTTGCTTGTTGACCCAATTATTTCAGAATATTTCGCTATGAAACAAAAATTGTGTATAATTCATCACCAAAATGAAAATGAAATTCAAGTGGGTTTTAATTATTAAGCAGTACATTGTTGTTTTGGCTTGACCAGCTTTTACAGGTGGCTTAATGACAGGTTTAACTGCAGCGCAACTAGCGGCAGCCGCAGCAACTGGATACGCACCCTTGGTCGCGGCCACATCGGCCAGTGCCACTGCTGGTTTGGCAAGTATTCTTCCCGCCGTGACTGGACTTACTCACGGTCTTTCTGGGTTAGTGGGTCTACCTGGAAACACAATGACAGGAAGCTCGCCCAATTTCATTAATGGTGGTGCGACGGCTACTGCTAGTCCAGCAACCTTGACAGGTGGCGCAACAAGTTCCAACAGTCTAGTAAGTCAAACAATCAATAATTGCACGGGTGGTAGTAACAATTCTAGTTTTGTCCGTACCTGATATCAGCCCTATGGTTGCCGATAGGGTACATGGTACCATCATTAATGTTGCCCATTCAGTACCTGGTACAAACACAATGGATTTCAATGTATGCTAAAATTCAAAAAAATTGAGAATTAAAACTATTTCTGAACACCAGCTATTCCAGAAAATCCACAAACTCTAGCGCTGATCAATATCAGTTATCACATTTCGCGGTAATCATTTCATGCATTTAGATATATAACATTCAGATACTGTTTGTGTCGAATAAATAGTACGTACGCAATTTTGTATTAGGTGTTAATCACCTAGTAACAAATTTGTTCAAATATGACCAGAAGGATAAACCAAATACAGCATGAACAGAACGTATAATCTCATGTGCACATGCTTATGTGCATAGCTATAGAGCATATAACCATGAAATTTCTTGTTGTAAATTTTCTTGAATAGTACATGGTACAATTTTCAAAGCTTATATAATTATATGTGTATATATAATGATTTTCAATTATTATATTTAGTGTAAAGCATACTTTTTCTGTGAGACCTCAGTAGAACTCAGAACTGCCGGCACAGTTCGAAACTACATCTGTTCCGCTCAGAACCATACGACGATTCATATTCTGCGATATTACTTATTTAACCAAATATTGTTACTACATGGCTTCATTCAGTGCTCCCTACTTATGAATGCATATAAAAGAGAATTTCACTATTGAAAGAACAAGTCATTCTTATTTATATATTAAATATAATGTAATGCCGCGCGTAGTTTCTGTTGAAAAATTTTTGATTTTTTTTATGATGATCTTTATGTATAATTGATTCCTGGAATGCTCTATAGTTCCATCCATGTACGCGTAAATTCTGACTCCTACAGAGGAGTGTACAATTAATATGAAACCGGTCTATCAACTGAATAGAATTTTCTATTTTCTGTTTCGATATGCGTATTCTGACCATATACATAAAGGTAAATCCAGCGATAATATATATATATATATATATATATATATATATATATATATATATGATGTATCTGGAGAAGTATTTGGAGATGCCTCAATAAAGACAAAATGAGTCTACTGGATGAATTGCCTTTGCTACCTGATGCAATGTTTAGTTTATACTGACAAAATGTATATAATTAACAAAATCCTGTAATTAGACTTAAAATCCAAATAATTTACCAAGGTGGAGTGGTGTCAGTCGCATATTGACACATCGAATGTAGCCAATTAAAACTTCAGGTATTAACAGATTCCAAATTGGTTCTACCTGAAGAAATGCCTAACCAGAAACTTATAAGTTCAAATTGTGTGTATTATGCGACACAGGTAGCGCAGTGGTAAGAGATTTAGATTCCGAACTACTAATTGGCCCGTCCTAGCAAGTCCTACGCAAACTTTATCATCAACGTTGCTATTAGTATAGACCGGTTCTATTTTTATATGAGAAAAATTTTCCGGTTCACGCTTTGCTTTTTTCCAAGACACCCTTCACAGGCCATGTTTATTTTCATGTGCCAAATATAAATCAAGGATAAATATAAATGTTGGCTCTACGTTCTCAATAATGGAGCAGATTTTCCATCTTCATGTGCATATTGACCCCGTTATGCTGCCGATGAATATTAAGTGTTTTGCTATGTTATAAACGCCCATTAAATCAAATAGATCATGGCATTTCTGCAAACGTCTGTGAGAAAGTGATTTGTTTTAAATAAATATAAAATTATATTTTTGGTTGCGTAGAACAAACAGGTATGCATTTTTGCATTGACCGTCTGTGAATCTAGTAAAAAGTTAGTTCACATCAGATGTTTTATAACTTTATTCGTTTCAGGTTTCTAGTCAACAGCAGTACGCGGCAGCTGCTGCGGCCAACAACCTCCTGTTGGCACAATTGGCCGCCGCTGGCCATCCCAATTCACTTAATCTATTGTCTTCACTGTTTGGTCATCCTGGAATTATGGCGGCATCGTCAAATTCTATCACATCATCTGCAAGTGGAGTTATTTCTGGTTCAGGTACAGCTGGCGTGACGCCAAATCCAGCAAATGCTGTCGGGACTGTTGCTTTACCAACCTCGCCACACAATTCTACTCCGTCAATCCAGCCAACAGGCCTTACACCGACTGTGGTTGGACTCGCTCATCAGCACGCTCATCCTCACCAGTTAGTCTCCGCGGGTTTTGGCCTATCACCAAATGCAATCTGCTCAGCTCCCTCAGTGGTTCCGTCATCAGCTTCGAACCCAGTAGCAAATGTTTCAGGTAAACGCTCATAAATTATATTTCATATAAGGAAATGCAAAAATAATCTGCCTAAAGTAAGCGATAAGCATGTGGAGGAAGATAAATCCTCCGCCAAATATAAAATAACATTAACTGATAAATTTAAACCACCATGGCTGATTGTAACGAATTTTATTTAAAAATAATTTTTTTCCAGAACATTCTGTGTTTAAATACTTGACTTTGAATTGTGCGCCATTTTCAGTTTTCGAGTGTCACGCACCTCGACGGGTTGTATCATCTGTTGGTCTGCTGCAATTTTCACATTTTTTCTCTATTAAAACAGATACATATTAACAATATATTTCTGCTATAACTGTCTTATATTCTGTTATTGAAGCACACATAGAAGGGACGTTCTGGAACAGGTAATTTGATTATTCTGTTGTTCACGTATATCTCCTTCCAGATTATTTGTTTGGGAGTTTGAGCGAGACAACTTTCGCATTCCGATTGCCTAACATTAAGTGTCGATTTAATTATTAAACTAACCAGACATGGAGGCTGATATTAAATTTGAGGACTCAAGTAGGTTAGTACAGGATATTGCGGATTTGAATTTAGCAGATGCCAATGGAAATATAAGCATATCAGACTCTACTGTAAATTTTAGGACTTCAAGCGATCTGGCATCTATGGGGTTCTCAGACACGACTAGGTTAGGAGCCTCTACAAGCACAATGATTCAAATCACCACTCCTACCCCGAACCCAATAAATATCTCACGTTATGATATTTGAGCTTAATTCAAAAAAGTATCGCCGGCTTCCCCAAGTGTGCATTGGATTTTTGCCTAATGGAGTAAAAATTCCTAAAAGTATAGTTAGAAATATCGATGAAAATTAAGCAAAATTTGATAAATTCTTTTATTTTAAAAATATGCAGAAATTTGCATATACTCGTTTAGTAAGTGTTACGATGAACCTCTTGGTTGGCAGAATTGAATATAACAGAAAATCGGATTTGTACGCGTTTTGAAAGGCGTAGTGGAAGAGTTTCAAGACCATAAAGCATATGCTCTCTTGTTTGTGGCAAGCACTTGGTGCGTGCCCAACAACGAAGAAAACAGTCTACTAAATAAATCACATCTTACGACAGTATGCACTGCTTAGTTTATACCATGATATATATATATATATATATATATATATATATATATATATATATATATATATATATATATATATATAATATGTATTTTGACAGTATAAGCAAACTTTGCATCCCTTAAGAAAGGCTATGTAACATATGTGCTTCCAGTTTGATTCTGTCTGCTACAAATTCTGAACAGTACTTGAAACGTTCTCATGGTCTAACTCTGAATTAGATGAATCGCCTACGCTACCTGATTTTATTTATTTTATATTGACTGTATATATATATATATATATATATATATATATATACTGTCTGTTTTATGTTATTTAAAATTTTGAGCATAAAAGCACTGGCCTACTTTTAAAAACTTAATCAAGTTCACAGATTAGTCATGATCGAATAAAGTTTTAATTTAAAGTGATTCGTAAATATCTGATCTCTGCACTTACTGCTCGGTTTATATCTGAAGCATACGTCCTTCGTCAGATTCATGGTTTCTTCAATGGAATGTTATGAACATAATTTTTCGAAACTGTTGATGGCAATTATATTATACATGAACCAAAATTTCAAGGGCCACCATTGCTGCATCCAGTAACCAATCATTAAATTTCAATTAAAAGCAGATACGAGAAGTCCTGTTAATAAAAATATGTATTTTATTATGCTTCGAAAATGATAAAATCCCTCAAAGTTTTCACAATATCTGCCGTTTAACTTCGACACACATTATTGAGTAAATATTAAGATGATTAACAAAGAATGCAATAGAAATTCAGAACTTGCTACATGACAATGTGTACAGACGGATCTCAGCTTCGGAACCTCAAATCAGTATTCTTCAACCACGCAGCCTTTCCAGTTCAGGAGTGCTGATGTCTGCCCAGTTATGTATTTCGTCAAAATATAAAATACGAAGCTACAATTTTTTTGTAAATTAGCAAGCAACCATGACGCGTTCACTTTCTCTTTTACGAGTAAGACAGATAAACAGTAAAAAGTCTGAACGCTTGCTCCATTATTTTGTAAATTGTCAAACAATAGGAACCAGGTGCCAATAATAAAAACAAAACCCGCTCTAGAGAGCATATATAACGATGTTACATCAGGAATTTCTTAAGAAGGTTAGTGTTGTCCACTTGTTTAAGCCGAACTTTTTGTAACGTATGAACATTTGAATGTCAGGCACAAACAATTCCATTTTATAAGGGAGGAGCACATAGAAGGACGCAAAGAATCGCGACACAACAACGAAATTAGACTAATGAAGCCAGTCAAATGCTCAGGTATCGTACTTTTCAATACCAATGATTAAATTAATCAACTGCGCAATATTTATGGCGACGACCTGAAATTCAGACGATGCTAAGTAAATAAAGACATCGTAAATTAGCGTGGCTTGTATATGGCGAGTGATTAAAGATGCGTGTAAATCAATTAAATGAAGATCCGAAGATGCGAGTTCTATCCCAATCGATAACAACGTACGTCCTCGAAAACAAACAAAAGCAATCGGCACACATACCATTAAAATGTAAGGCGTGCCAAAAATACACTAATTAGTTTGGACAAGCAACTTTCCGGCATTAAAACACATCATGTCAATGATCAGTACTATACACCACAATCTTTAAAGATAAGTAAATGTAGTACTACAACCAGTACAAAGGAAAATTTCAAGCAACTGTGTATGCGATACTTTTGACTTTGTGTATAATTCGAACAGGTACACTGTTCAGAATTTTAAAAATATTTCATCCGATGTCATATCTTTCTGCACCCATCTCTATTGAAAAATCCATCGATTTCCTCTGTATGTGTATCGACGAGTAACTACTTTACATTCCACCTACTTCCATGCCATCTAAACTTTCTCTTCAATATTTGCGCAATATTTTCTATTCACCTTCAATGATCAATATATTTCACATAAGTTGATGAAGTGGCGATTGTAAGACCTCTAGGAAATCAACTATCTGATGACCACATGGTCTATCTGGAAACATCAAATCAGGAACAACTTATTCAAAAATACCACCATATATATCTACGGCGTGTTGATAATACATTTATCGTGAAAGGAAATATCGAAACAAATGATAAGTTAGGCATAATATACCGATTGAATGTCTAAAAAAACTGTCCCATCTTATATTTTAAACAAATTGAAATAGCTGTATAGGAATCTACGCATTAAGATCTTGATTATACTTTTCATCAACAGAACCAAACCGCAAAGAATTATCCTCCTTTTTCTGAACCATCATACACATCAAAATCATGACAAGTGGTATAAATCTGTATATAATTATATGTTAATATAGGCTGCTTCTACATTTATTGAGGAGATGTCTAACAGATATTATTCCGTAATCTAGTAGGAAGAACTCTTTCGCTGCACTATGTGTAACTTTTACACCAACTGTATTCGTGCATTATGTTATTAATGTCTAACTCATTATCTCTTTCAATATTGGTATGAACTCTGTAGAATAATGATATAAAGACAAGCTTGAAGGACACTTACTATAAAAAGGGCGTCAAATGAATATGATTATAAATCTAATTAAGGCCAAACTATTAGTTAAAAAGTTAATAACTGCACACAAATTAAAGCTTTATGGTTTTCGGTTGCTGTACCAGCACGTACCAGTTCTGACTAATACCGAAAGTAAACCATAAATATGATGTTATGTGCAATTCTTCGATCCTGGTTTATGTTAACAGGGTTGTTTTCTCTCCAGGTAATCTTTAATATTAAGATATTTTGTTAGCCATATCCGGGTACATCCATCCGTCTACAACTCGTTATACCGATTATCGATAGGCAGTCGTAAAGAACAACGAGATTATTTAGGGAATCTATTGAAATTCAGTCAAGAGATGAATTGAAGAATAAATCACCAATGGAAAAATCGCTAGGTTTCATTTGAAACGCAGCACACACACTAACAGTGAAGCGACGTTCGTACAAATCTGAATAAGAAACTTTTTGCAATTTTTTTTCATATTGTGTCATGATCTGAAGACTAAGGAAGGAACGTGGAAATTGCATCCGAAATTATTTCATTTAAATAGGAATGGAGAGCAATCACGTTTTTATCAGAATACGAATTAGGTAATTATGCATGGACAGAATCGCACTGATATATAACGTTTTTAAGCTCCAGATAATAATGAAGAATAATAAAATAAGGTCAGATTATATGTGGCTTTATGCATTTATAATACGTAAACTAATGTTATCATTATTTACAGATGTATAATTCAAAATTTAATCAATTATTTTCTGCTATCATTTTGCCATTATATATATAAACATAAAAATGAACTGTTATATTAATAATTAACTTAATTAATATTATGACCTTCTAGTGATTAAGTAGTTCAAAAAAAAGTTTGCTCTTCATTTCATATAATTATAAATATATATATATATATATATATATATATATATATATATGGCCCACTAGTGTCAAGAAATTCCCAACTAAAAACAAAAATTAGTTCCCAGATTAATTATATATTCAGATATTATCAATAGATTTTTATTATCTTTAAAGAATAGTCGTCCAAAATACAAAAGTTCTTGTTCCCGTAGAATTACAACACGTTCAATATGAACAATCCGAGCCACAGTTAAAATTAGTTAACGAGTTAACAGTAAAAAGTGAAGAATTTACAAAAATGAAAAAAATTACATAAATGACGTAACTGAAGACTATATATAATTTAGAATTATGGATATCAATAAGCTGATAATATGGTTTTGTAAAAACAAGAATAAACGTGTCCATCGATTGACCTATATATAGTTTACCCTCAAGATGACCGTGCTACATCACTCGCCGCTAGAATTGACTTCATCTACGTCAAGATAAAATCGAAATTGTGAACAGAGTCTTGTTCTCCATTCTTCATTATGCCTTGATATACTCGTGAACTCTTAAAATAATGATGATCCCTGTTCTGGATCGTTATCACCTCCCTCCGTATTTGGTGTCCGAATCTGTATCTCAAATGCAGGCTTTAGTATATAAAATGTCTTTTAATTTATGACTTCCGCTTTTAATATATCACTAAGAATTTAAGACCATGCTTGATTAACAGATGAGGTCCAATTTAATTTGGCTTTTATATCAACTGAACAGCAACAATTTGTGCATAGGCTTGCTTACATATATCTAAAGCCTTCGAATTATAAACTGAGAGATGCTGTTCTCTGGTTGGTTGTAGTCATAGACTATTCAGAACGCCCTGTAGTTGTTTTATAACTTCCACCGGTAGTGGCTCATCATTAACTTCAAAACCGCTCATTAAATCTGCCGTAGGATGCGAACTGTGAATAAATGTGACATGTACAACTGGTGCCTTTATGTCATTTCGATAAACCAAATAGTACTGATGGGTGTGCGGTAAGCAAATCGGGCTATTCACGAGATGCACATAGCACTGCTTTATCTCGCGATGTATGCGTCCCACTAGAGCACTCCCTCTAGGATTGAACGCTGTTCCTCTTCCTCTACTAAGAAGAGCAAGAGTCGTGAAGAGCTAAAAGTTCTCTTCGCATTTCCGAGTATATTTATAATAATGAGATGGGGTGCATTTCACCCTCGACTTCTTATTCTGGTGTAGCGCATTAAACTACATCGGGTGCGTCGGTTGACAGTTTCAATTATGTGTTTACCTGAGCAGCATGTACTGTGGTATTTTGGGCAATTAGATCTTTTGTTCATTCAAACATTAGCTGGTCAGTTGCGTCCCAGCGCAGACATGAGTTGGACTTAGGTGATTTCAGTCCTTCTAGATTTTTTGTCATCTATGCCTGTGCTGACGCCATTATAGGCATAAAAACTATGTGATCATTTCAAATGCCAAAAACGACGCAGTTCTTTTGTTTTTGTCGGTGCGGAAATCTTTCTCAGAGCCTCGACATTGTCTTCCAGTGTCTGATCGAGTACCCTAGGAATTTTACTTGTTTTTGTTCCCATACGCACTCTCCGATGTTGAGTACGAGATAAAGTAAATCAATACGTGTGAGGGTCTCTTTGGTGTCAGTTAAATTCTGTTCAAAATCATCCGAGGCTATGATCACGTCATCCACTTAAGAATATGCACCTGAAAAGTTCTTTAATACTTCATTCCTGAATCTTTCAAATGTTTGTCATGCAATGCCCAGACCACACACTGATAATATTGTTTTGTAAATATAGAAATAAAAGACTTCATAAAAATACTATAAAGTGATATATATATATATATATATATATATTTACATATATATATATATATATATAATTATTTATTAGGATGAAAAGTAAATGCGTTGAATAAATGGACATTATTTTACTCGTTAATATTTCAGTTAGATTTTACCGTAATACTTCGGTTAAGATTAATTACACAGAAACGTAAATGGCACGTTAAATGTACATGGTCTTCCAAATTAATGAATCAAAGTATACAAGTAAACAATCATTTATTGCGCTATTTTTGCTATATTGTTCGTCGACTGGTTTAATACAGTGTAATTGATGTTTACTTCAAGCTCGCAAACTTAATTTTAAGAAATGAATCAAAAAATGTTCAGTTTTTATTACATATATCACGAGCGTGCATGGTTTGATTTCAGCATTGACAACATGTTCAAGCTTTCTGTTTTCGTTCTTTGTGATCCAGTTTTTAGTCATACAAATGTCTCACGTAACTTGGTTTTTCAAAATTACATATATGTTTCACCAACCTACTCAGTTAAAAGTCTGTTAGGTAACATGAGACTAACCAGTCATAAGTGTAATTAAAATGTTTTATGGAAATATCGTATTTACATTATTAATTTGTCCTCAGACTTGTAATAAGATGTGTACCGTCGAAGGATACTGACAAATATAACCTAAATATTTCCAAAAATCATTGAACTGGAAGCAACCCTGTTTTAGTCGCAACACACATCAGGTAATCGTGTTGTAGTTATTTTACATTTTTCCATTCACTCAGTGTTAGCTAGTTGCCTATTAGGCAAAGCATACCGTCTGTTTTCTAATAATTTGCACAGCTATTTCTTGTACAGATTCTTTTCTTGTTCGTTTATTTTGGCCCTGCAATTTCAGAGTGTGAGTATTTCCTGATAATCTTACTGCTTATGTTTTGTGCCGAGCTCGTAGTCTTTACTTACTTCGCAGCTGATCTGCTTGTTGTCTGTTCCTTTTCCCGCCTGAGTCTGAGGTTGCAATTTTGCTGCTAACGCCGAATTCGGCGACTTCTCTACTGATGATATTTGTTGCGCTTGCTGAATATATATATATCTCCGCTATTTATTCGCGATCAATTGAGCACTAGAATGCGTTTAAGTATTTTTTGAACATTCAGCGAGTGTTGATATACAGTGTCTCATAAAGGTTTAAGAATATTTCGGACCTCGATTTGAGAACAATATATGAGTTATTTGTGATCACCTGTTGCTCCTATTTGAATTAGATGATCAAAAATTGCTGATTTAGCGGATGGTGCTACCTATATCTGGATCTGGGCATGTGTTGATGGATTCCATAACTTAGTTGCTTTATATTTCGCCCGATGTATGTGCTAGTGGACGTAAATTTGATATTGTAAGCAAAAATAAATTTTCAGTATGAAATGTTTTGATTTTTAGCGGGCCAAACTTTTCAATCTATGTGTTAAATTTGATGTTTATCTCAACATTGGAAATTTTTTTTCGTAATGCGGTCTACATTTCTAATCAAAATTAATGCCGGATGATACCCTCGGAAAAGTAGGTTCAGTTAGACATTTCCGTTACTGACTTCCATTAAGCGAACCTAAGTGAATCTCACGTTAACATCAGTGAATTTATCTTTTGATAGTAAATAATCTGAAAGGTCTTCTCAAATGCTCTAACTCGATTTCGACCTTGTTCTTAGAGCCTATCTCCCTAAATCACTTGGCTAGTCAAATGCCAATCATGTCTTCCTGAGCCAACTTGCTCATTAAAATTTTTCCAATTTCATACCTTTGCACAAAATGTCTGGCAACCTTGATGAGCATACTGAAGAATCCATTCAATGTTTTTCATGTAATTTTATTTAATTAAAAAAATAACGATTATATATATATATATATATATATATATGTAATGTAGTAAAAGGACGATGGATATAATTATAAACTGCAGCAATATTCCAATATAATTAATCTGAATTTCCAAAATTTCAAAAAAATCATTACGGAATCATATTCCTGAAATTTAAATATTATTTGTTTTTAAATTGGATGCTCCTTCCTTTGAAATCAGTTGTCAATGGAATTGGCGCACAAATCGATCCTGGTTGTCTCCAATCAGTTCACGGATCATTAGCACAGGTAGTAGCGGCAGCAGCGGCTGCAGCTAACCCATTAAGCAGTAGCCAATCAAACAACTCGTTGACTGGAGCCATTCTCGGGGCGGGGCCGACAGCAGCAAGCGGTCTACCAACAATGCTGAGTTCACATTCAGGCTCCGGTGCACAGGCGGGTCAGTCTGCTGCTTCTTTACTACAATTGCAAGCTGCTGCCGCTGCTTCACAGTCTACCGGCCTGAACGCCGCAAGCCTCCTTGCATTGCACCAGCAGCAACAGGTTCGTCAGTGACTTTAGTTATGTTTTTAATTTGAATTCATCATTTTTTTTTGTTTAAGAAATTTTGTGAAATACGTTGTATATTGAAGCAGAGCCTAATTGTAACGCAGGCTTAAGTAACACAGTTAAAGAAGGCAATGAAATTGTCGTCAGATTTTAACTGAAAATCCATATATCGTATGCCACAAATGAAAAACAAATTGTGTAAAAATCAATAAAAAACAGGAAGTGCTGAACGCAGATGCAGAGGCACAGACACCAGAACAACGGATAAATCACCAGTTTATATTTAATTCAAATTCGTATATATTTCGTTTATTAAGCGTGGGTTTGTAACATTATTTCACCACAGTTAAACAAAGGAAGTAATTTCTATTCAAATCAAGGTTATGATCTTGATATAAGTACCAATAGCATTATATTTATACACAACTGTTTGTACAAACTAAGCTATGTATAATGTAGAAAAAGAATTTCCTCCAGTAGACTGGTTTCTTTCTTATTGGGAACACTTTGAGTATTGTTCAGAATTTTGCTGCTGACAGAGTCTGAACTTGAGCTCGTCTGCTTCGAAGTCTATGACTCCAACAGCTGAGTCACAGCGAGATCCTCCGTAACTATCTATGCAATGACCTGGAGTTCTGCACAAAGCACTAAGTCGATTTTCTACAGGATGCGCTTTGCGCAATCACGAATTCATGTTCCAAATTACAGTGTGCAAACTTGGAAACATGGAGTCTGTGAAGCATTCTATACGTGTCTCGTGTTTTACATCAAATATAATGAAAATAAACACATTTGATAGTAGAAAGACAATAGATTAAAGTTTACAAATTAAATATCCGAACGGTAAAAATGAAATTCAGATACGCGCAAATGTCTTAACTTAGCACGATACACGGGTTTATTATCGATTGAGAGAACAAGTAATGCTACATTGAATCCATATTTTTCAGTAATGGATGATAACCGCTGGTTTTGTTGAGCTTGTTTACTTTTTTAAAGATTTAATTTTGTTATTTATTAAACATTTTTCACTTTCAATTAAACACCCAATAAATTTGGGTAAAACAATAACAGAATCCGCACCTGATGGCTTTACACTCTGTGGCCGGCACACCAGGAACTCCAGCTGTTTCTCAATCCTTTTCGGGATTGTTGTCCGGATCAGCAGTGAATCCATCTAATTCAGTTCAATTTGCCAATTATTCCAACCAATCACATCAACACCTTCAGCAAAATCAACAGCTCAGTCAACCGAATCCACTGCAGCAGCAGTTGCAAGCAGCTGTCGTTGCTCAACAACAGGCAGCTATTGCGGCCTTGAGTGCAGCCAGTACACCGCATGCTCAACCACAGGTGTGTTACCTGGATGAAATCATCTTTATTTGTTCTGTTGAACACGTACAAAAAATTACACAGCCAGGCTTAACTGTAGTTAAACCTGTTCTTTCTTAGATGCTAATATTGTATATTTTCTCTTCTTAAGTTAAACTATTTAGTTAAAAGAGCGACGATTATCAAGTCATTGTACATTACGCAGATTCTGTGACGCCGATCACGTGTATGTCTAGGGCTGTTAGCAATCGAAATTGAGATAAGTAGTTTAGAAATTTACAATTATGTACTCTCAACGGTTACTTGGATAAGAAATGCTTCACTGGTATGTTCACACTTCTCAAATATGAAAACAAATTTGACACACTGGCAAGCAAAATTATGAAATATATTTTACAAATTTGCATACTTTAGGGGTACATTGAGTATCACATGAAATAATTTCATAACAATTATGAACTGTTAAAGATTATGAAATACTCAATGAGTTTATAAAAACGTTTTCCACAGCGTCAATTATGTAGTCATTCATTAGTAAAATTGGTTCCATAATAAAACATCTTTTTCTGCCAATTCACACTGTTTTATTGAACCCTTTAATTAATATAATATCAATTTGTTCGAGATTAATTCTTATTTAAAGACTTCATTTGACTTTTTTCCATTTTCATTAACGTATTTTTTAACGAAAGCTAATTTTATCGAAGTAACATTTTGTAATCAAGGGCTCTTCCGCATTGATAAAATAGTGTTCTAAAAGCAACATAACTAGCAGCATTATCAGAGAGAAAAATCATGTCCATAGTTATATTATGGATGTTCAACTAGGATTAGTTAGTGTATGATATTTTTAAATAATTCTTTTTTTAATGTAATATTTACATACTTGTAAAATCATACTATTCGTTGTTCTCATTCATTAACTGTTTCTTTGTAGCATCAATAAAAATATTGCTTTAATTATTATAGCTCTTATTCACTAACTTTTTATGTCAATTTTGACTTTGCTTAATATATCACAGAAAAACCCTATCTTGGTAGGTAATTTCTTGATTGACCTTCATTTATTTTAATTTTATTTTCTTAATTTTGATTAATATTTCAATATTTAATTTCTGATTATTTATCCTTGCTATCCTTTCATACTTGAAATTTCTCGAAATTGCTTTGTCCTATGTCTAACTATGTCCTCAGCTCTTGATTACTTGATTTATTAAGGCAAAGAAAACAGTAATTTTTATAAATAAATATCTTAACAAAGTAGCATGTGCTAACCCTAGCCTTATATATGGCTAATGTACGTGCACGTTGACATACTTGAAATACCACTTCCTAGTTAAACGAGAGTAATTTTTGTCAAACCATCTAGATGTACTTGATTATATAAAAATTCTCCTTTTCTTTATGGTGATAGGTCAACTAACAATGACCATCAAAAATTAATATTGAAATATTTTTAATCAAACAAATGTGGACATTGATTATATAATCTAGATTAAGTAAAACAAAGACCACATATTTTATACTAAACAAATTACTGAAAAATAATTACAACTATTGGAAACGCAATCTAGGCCTCAATAACTCGTTTTTCCTGTCGGGAACATTATACTACGAATGGTCTTATTGATGCTTACTTCAAGCTCGAAAACTTGATTTAAATAATTCTTATCACCACCCGCACAATCAATGCTTGATTGATTGCCACCTAAATGACCAATTTTAAGCGGAATAGAGGACCTAATTTTTTTAAAGTTTGTATACGTTTCAACGAGGATCTTTTTGGTATATTAAAATCAGTTATTGATCAGGAGTTTCATTATATTCATAAGAAATGCATCCATTATACCAAATGTTTAATACTTTAATTTCATCATTTCTAATTCGTTGTAAGACGATTTAGGTCACTTTCACTTTAATTTTGATATGTATACTCTACTTGTTGTGAAGCTTCACTGGTCGCAGAAGTGGAACAATGGAAACATGGAATTTTGTAGAGACTCGTCATTTGAAAATGTATTAAACGACGAAATCAAACTGTTAAAACAGCCAATATTTGTACATTTAAACAAAGCCGCTTTGTCCACTATTCATATTTGTCAATTTAATTATTCGGAACTCATTTCCGAATACATTATTCCTTCATAATTATGGTCTAATTGTTGAGTAAAGAACTTGGAAATCAGTACTGGAAATTTCAAATGGAAAATTTACACATTGAACTAAGTAACCTAGTGCGATGTAAACTTCGATTAGTGTCTAGAGGGCATGAAAGCATGTGGAAATTGAAAAGCTGATTTTAAATTTAATTCTCATATATATATATATATATATATATATATATATATATATATATATATATATATATATATATATATATATATGTGTGTGTGTGTGTGTGTGTGCGTGTGTGTGTGTCAAAACTCATCACAGATTTGTACAGAATTGCTTTCACTCCATATTATCAACTGATTTGCTATAGATGTAGAACTTGAACAAATTTTAAGTCGAAAAAAAATTCCACATACATCTTTTTCAGAAAATATTTATCCCAAAAGATCAAATATAAGAAATGGAGTTAAACACAGCTTCGAAAGAGGCTTCAAAAGCCGTATGGCGATGCCAGTGCATGAACAATTTCTTTTTCTATACACAATTTTGGAAAGCGTTTATTTTTGTTGTAATGATCTCCAAATAGAAAATCATGCCCACACACCTAGGTTTAGTTAAAATGTAAAAGGAGTTTGTTTCCACTTCGCATTTTTCACAAAACAAAATATGCTTAGCCATTGCCCAACGTGTAACACTCATCTTAATTTGCACACACTAAGCTATTATTTGCTGCAAAGTGCATGAATTCAATCTTGTACTGTACTTGCTTTAATAAGATTGCCCGCAGGTACAATTCAAATTGTAGACGAAGTTAGATTTAGATTGCAGTGAAATCTTGTCTTCCACACTAGGTTGATAATGTTTTTTGGAGGATTTAATCGAAACCATACCAGCTGCAATATTTGTAAATGTCAATACAAAACGTAAACTATCTCTTCATCAGTATACTTTGGGTAATTATGCAACGATTTCATATCAACTGTATATACATACTCAACTGGTTTTATTATAACATCAGGTTCACACATGTCGATAAAATTTGGGTACATAACTGTTAATGATAAGAGTACTTCCTACACCACAGAAAACAGTCTACGGTCAGTCAGGAGAACAAATAATTAATTCTTTATAATACAACGTCTTAACTGAGCCCTTTTCAATTCAAAGGGTAGCAGCTGTTGAAATGTAAATAACGCGCTGTCCTTGTGCTCTAAATGGTTTGCTGATCCGCACAATGTGTCACCAGTTCTACGTTTCAGGAAAATTTGCATAAAATCTTGATTTTTGACTTCTTTTCTATCATATGACAAAGTATATTCTGGTGCCGTTTACGACATTCATCTAGCAGTCATTCAACTTGCACACGGTTAACACAAAACCAGAAAACCGGTTGTATAATTTCGTTTCAATCCATAGTTGAGATTTATTTCATTCCACATGCACGTAAACATATTGGACATTCTACGAGTCAACGCGGAACTCTTTCCTCGGCCACCTATTGAAAATGAGTTAAATATCAGAACAGCACAAAAAGTTAAACGTTTTACTGCATTCCACTGAATTTAAACTTTGTGAAATTCTTCGGACACAGACTACACTGTACATTTTAATGGACATTGGTAAATATTTACCAAATTTCACATGACAACATACAGATAATTTTATCATTCAATTTGTCCAATTGGTGTTTACTTCAAGCTCACAAACTTGATTTAAAGAATTGTTACCACCACCGCGCAATTAATTATTATTCAATTGTATTGCCTAATAATGTATATTGAAGGAAAGTAAAATTAGATAATAGTCCAACATATATTGTACATGGCTTGAATTACTGACTGTACTATTCTAATCTTATTTTGCTTTCCATTTAAATGCATTGCTAGTCAGTGTGCCGTCGTGCTTTGAGGATGACCATACAGGATGGATACGCGTCAGTTCATGTGATTGACGGTGATTTTGCTATGGTTTGCGACTGGTTAGATAAAATGGCGAACTAGTTTTAAATTATTCTTACTAGCACCCGTGCAATTCTTGTTTGATTAATTGTATAATTTATAAATCTGTAGAAAGCTGAAAAAGGAATTGTTCGTGACTGCATTACAAATTGTGCAGCCAAAATTTCCTGTCATGTAATAAAATATGCCAGATAAGTAGACGAAAATTCGCATATCTAATTTTTCTTTCATTCCATATTCATTGAGGTTTGATCCTAGTTAATCAGTTTTTCTGTTTATACTTTAAACTATGATCCATGTAAGATTGCGCTTATAAATTATTATCTTTTAATATTTACAAACTGAGGCCCCGAAATTCCTGTTTTAAGCGTATGTTCTCTATTTACAATTTTGGCAATTCATGTGCAAAATTGTCTTCCATTTCATCTATTTATTTTTATTTGTTTCTAAATTTTGTACAACCACAGTGGTTTGATGCAGGCTTGGCAACCACCGGTCTACCCGGTGTTTTATCAACTACAGATGTAGATTTGCAAAACCGTCTTCAACAACAGGTATGCCAATAAAATATTTGAAAATTCACTAAGAATGTAACAAATTTAATCAACAAACAGTTGAATTCTTGATTTTTTTTACAACGGTGAAGTTGTTTATGATCGTTCAAATCGAAATGTCTTTCATAACAGTTTTCTTGTGTTCACAGTTAAAAAGGTGATGCAAATAGGTAAATTCCAATGTGATATTATTGTAAACTCTTTCAACTTCTTCTTTACTAAAGAATTAATCACCAACTAAAGTATCGCTAGTTTATTTATTTTTCATCATTCATAGCCTGTTTTAAAATAGAACACGTCATGTCAGTAAGAGTGTGATTTATGAAGTTACCCTCCTGCAAAACTGCTGCACATTCAACCGGATCAGGAAAAATATCAAAGATATTTTAATAGTTAATTTTTAATTATGCAAGGAATTATGCCGTTCGTCTAATGGTCAGTTACTTGTGCGTATCTATTTTCAAGTTAAATTGTTACCAAGAAGTGGACAGGCTGCAAAATGGCGATCGTTCAATCATTTGCTTGATCATTTATTTACTTAAAAAAATTAACTAATTTTTATTACGAAAGGGCTGCTGTTATCGTTAACGTGAATACGGCTTTGTTTGGAATCTCTGTGTTTGAGCTAAAATAGCCAATTTCTTCGCTCATACACACAATGACATTTATCATGTTTTCATGATGAAATTGGGCTCTTTTAAATGAGTTAAATAAAAAGCCAGTTCTTGTACGAGGCGAACGGATGATTTAAAGATGAAGAATAAGGAGTACAACAACCTTTACTGCATAGTTTAATGCCTACTGGCCGCACCTAAATCTCACTACTAAAGAGACGTTTAGGTAGGCAATTTTTAGGGAAGAGGTTGGGTATCAAAGGATTCAATGGACAAGCCTAGAAGGCGCTCCTCTACAGGCTCAGTATTTTCTGTTTAATTCTATGCATAAAGCCCTTCTCATCACTTACACTAATGTATATGTGTTGATGCAGTTCTAATAAGATAAAAGGATTTGGTAGTGCCCATGGTTACAATGACAATTTATAAAAAAATTTGCGTTAAATGTCCTTCGAATAAGCATAGGTTCATACAAAATACAAACGAATTCTGAATACCGTGATTGTAGAT
Source organism: Eudiplozoon nipponicum (assembly GCA_029291075.1). Classification (NCBI taxonomy): domain Eukaryota; kingdom Metazoa; phylum Platyhelminthes; class Monogenea; order Mazocraeidea; family Diplozoidae; genus Eudiplozoon; species Eudiplozoon nipponicum. The sequence continues at coordinate 14,932 of JAQBSW010006293.1, read as the reverse complement.
ACTGTTAGAAATGATTTTTACTGATAATTAGTTTTCAATTATTTAATATTATTATATATCATCTCAGAATACATATTAAATTGAAATGGCGAGATTTGATTAATTATACGTTGTCGGACTAAACGAAATAGTGTATTCGATAGTACCTTTCTTGCCATTGTTGTGGACTCTATATTGTTTTCAATGATCGCCGCAGCCTGAATTTGAACCGGGATACATCTGGTTCAGAGTCTTGCAGCGCATCCCCTCCGTCAGTTAGTATATGATTAAAAATTTCTGGCAACGCACGGCCATGGTGGCAATGGGGATGAGTTGCAAGACGCTCGGTAAAGTGCTGCTGCATTTGGTCCCCAGCCTCATCAATTCTGGCTACAAATTTTAAGTGCTCAATACGGAATTACTAGGTCTGTTTCATAGGTTGCACTTTTTATCTTATATATAATTTAAGAGTTATCGCAGAATTTCTATCATGTATTTATTTTTCAGGATAAACTAAGCATTACCTTTGATAGTAGACCATTTATGTCTCTAATGAGAACTCTGCAAATACTGCACAGAACGTTCTGCGGACAGAGCTTAAATCGTGGTACATTTGCGGCGGAATCTGTGACTCTATCCAATGCGCCAACTTGTCGCACATAACAAAAAAAGAAGTTATATACTAACTCTGTTTTTGGTAAGACTTATCTTCAATTGGAGCCTTTCGACATGAAATTCAACTAATCACCGTTAATCTGTCTTTGCGAAGCAGATCGATATCACCTGCGGAAGTGATGCTTTAATTATACGGATATATATATATATATATATATATATATATATATATATAATCAAAATCTAGCATTAAATATTTTGTTCAATATCACTTCCCTAGGTGGTATAGCATCTGTTAGATGTTGAAAGATTTGAAGTGAATAGTTTGAACATTAGGCTTAAAAAGATACCACACAAACAATACCTGAAGGAAAGGATAGCGAAATGCATAGGTTATTATATCACTCCAAGTTTCGTATGGTATGCGGCAGATCTGGATCAGTGGATAGAATCGCATACTTCAAAGTAAATGTGCAAATTCTATATTAGGACGGCTTCGAAATGTTTATTATGAAAACTTTTTTATTCTAAAACTTTACAAAATGCCTCAGTCAGCCACTCGTATCTGACACTTCGAAACCGAAATCATATCAGTCGGTAAATGTAAAATTTTATTTTATTACCAGGACAGAATTTATATGAATGCACACACATGCACACATTTATATATATATATATATATATATATATATATAGAGAGCATATGGTAGAGCATATATATATATGTATATATATATATATATATATATATATATTTCTTTTATAACCTAAACAGAGCATAAGATAGCAAATGATATCTTTCTACAGGGCCATGATTTCGGTCTATATAATCAAATCATAATTAGTAACCAGGACTGCTGCGGGTAGAAATCATATCCATTTTGATTAGGAGCCATACAGTTCATATCGAATGGCACGGTATTCACACAACGAATGCGCTTCTAATTTATGTACCAAATGTTATTCCTATGTTTTACCCTCAAATTAAAAATCAATGACTGCGCGGGAGGTGATAGCAATTTATGAAATCACGTTTGCGAGCGTGATATGAACACCAATCACATCGTACCTAACCAGTTGCACAGCTGTCGGTAGTTTTTCTATCTTTTGTGCGACTAGTTAGATACGATAGTATTGATGTTTATATGAAGCAAACAAACATGATTTATTGAATTTTTATAACCAATTGCGCATTTAAATTGTATACATTTTATATTTTTGGCGAAACTTGATAAAATGTAATGTTCGTGAATGCATAGCAATTGTGCAGCAGAAATTTCCAACCTAATGCAATGTATGCAAGACTACTAGAAATGAGAGCCACGTATCGGAGTTGCCATAATTTACATACACGGTTTGGTCCTCACCCGTCACTTTGCCGTCGTGCTCTGATAATCAGAGTGAAAGGTTGAAGGGCGTGGGTACGTGTGACTTGCGATAATTTTGATATTTTGTGCGACAGGTTAGATACAATGAAATCGGTGTTTAAATAAAGCTCGTAAACATAATATAATGGAATGTTTCACCTTTTGTTTATGCACTCATCACAGTTAATTTAATCATAACATACTTGCTAGCCAATCGCGAATTATTATCATTCCGATACATTTTCTACTCTAAATATTATATTTCAATTAATTCATTATATATATATATATATATATATATATATACTGTCGCTTTAATTTTTTATTTAAAAACATAAGCATGCTTACAAAAACTTAATCAAGTACATTGTTTATACATAATTGAACGAAGTTTATAATTTATTTAAAACCCTAAATTAGTTATGGATAAACATGTAAGCTCTCAAAAAAACTAGTCGGGTAATAGCTGAAGCCTACATTATTCAACAGACATGGTTTGTTCTGTGATGATAGGAACATGTTTTTTCTGAACTCGTAATATCAAGAAGTAAGGACACAGTAAATTTGAGATCAATCGTAATATTTTGAATCTAAATTAATATATTGCATCATTTTTACGGTGCAAATAGCTTTTGTTTGTGTAATTGCAAATATTACGTTCGCTGAAATTGACAACATTTGGAACTATTTTCCTAAAATAATACATGAATAGCAGCAATTATCTGTTGCTGCGGCATATCAAAGTGCTCTGCTGGCGGCTGCCACAGCCGGTACATTATGCTCGTCAAATGCTCCGACTTCCAGCGTATCTAACACATCTTCCACTACGACAGTCAACGCAGGAACCTTCGGCTCGACTCTTTCGACCATGAAACAGCCATCAAGTGCTAGTTCTAGTCTTCAAAATTCCAACTCATTGGTTGCAGTGCCTAACAGTGGAATTAGCACCAGTTTTACTGCCGGTGTCAATACCTCAAATATAATACCTTCAAGCGGTGGTGTCGCTTTTGATTGCAACAATCCCGTGGGATCTGTTACAACTTCCGCACCTGTTAATTGTGCAACTAACACGAGCACATGTGGAATTGCAGAGAAGGGCGTTTTCTCCAATACAAATACCATGCCTAGCACGGCTTTTGGTGGAGTAGGCATCTCGGGAGCAGGCACTGGAATTCTTGGGACAGGCGTATCGACTACGGCGTTAAATGGGACTGTGTTACAGGGTGGGTCTGGAGGAATAAACAACGCAGCAAATATGTTAGCTGCTGCGTAAGTAACATATTTTAGTTTAATCGTTTTCTTTTTACTGATTTAATATGCATTTCAAAGCAGTGAAGGCCAGTGAAGAAAATCTTCCAAACATATTGTTGGTTTATACGGTTGCCATGATTAATTCGAAAAATTATTTTTCTGTATTACCTTATTATGGGATGAAAATAAATTTATATTGAATATTTTACGCAATCACAAATCTTGGCATGACTACAGAGATGCTACTAATATTAATGCAATAACAACAACTACTACAACCTTTACCGCCAATACTACTACTACTACTACTTCAAATAGTAACTAATAATTATAACAAGGATAATAATAACAATATTAATATTTATAAGCATAATTATTATAATAATAAAAATAATAATTTTAACTTTTTTTCTATTTTTGCCACATGTACCATCTAACCATACAAGTGCAAAGATTAAGATACAAAAAAAGGATGATTATGTAGTAATGACAGTGACTATTGGTTGTACGTGTACGTACTGAAAATCTGAACCGGGCGTCATTCACATGGCTGCATGCGAATGTGATTCCAGAAAGAAAAGCGACTGTAAACAGGTAGAGAGAGGATGACTTGTTTATTAGGAATTCAATAAGAGATTGACAAGAAGGAATATCAATTAGAATTAAGCCTGTTCAGCCAATGCCTCCGCCAGCTCACTTATTTTGCATCTGATCGACGTACAAATTCTAGGTTGTTTGTCTTACTTATAAAGTACCCTTTTTTAGCACCTTTTTTTTTTAAAAAATTCAGTATTTAAGGCCTCATGTTAGACCTTTGAAGAAATATTATTTATTTCGTACAAATAAAACTTATCGTAACTTTTTTTACGAGGACACTTTTCTAAGGATTGCTTAAATCTTCTAAGTGTTGTAAACATCCTTTTCACCATAATTTCACAAGGAAAGCACGAGAAGTACATAAATAATAAATAATCGTAAACTTAGCACTTCCACAATAGGGTTTGCTTTAAACGCCTTTTCTAGTTGAGCATAAGCAACCATAACATTCATCTAGACTCAGACTGCCGCTTGATTCAAACACATATTCTACCATTCCACGGTCTTTTGGTTTTTTATAAAATGTCGTTTCATCGTTAATAATACCTTTCGGCCAATGGATGGATGATCAACCAATATTTTGCCTTTATCAATTAATTATGTTTATTCTATCATAAATATGTGCCAAATCTGGAAATATGTTGTTTTAATTCTACTAAATGAAAATAACGTTAAGCGATTCGTAAAAACAATTTTCCAACTTATGCTTCTGACGTTTTATTTAAAATATCCTTTTTTAGATATTGCATGCAACATGGTGGCGTAGACTTAGGTGCCGCAATAGCTGCATTTAACTCATCCCAAGCGTCGCAGGTTCATCAGCACACATCTCTGATAGAGGCACAACAGCGTCTTGCCGTGGCCTCGTCATATGTGACCAGTCCGTCTCAAGCTCAGGCTCAACAACAAGTGCTCACTCCGTCACCAGCCGTTTACAGGACAAATTCAACATATCAACGATTTTCTCCCTATTGACACACCTTCATTCAGCAATGTTAATTATTACATATTTTGCTCTTTACGACTTCAATCATCATTGTCTACCTATTATTCCATTATGCTTAGACTTCAGATAATCTGCATAATTGACGATATATTTGACTTTAGATCTCTTTCACTCTTTAATTCTTACTCTGCTTCTCTCTTTCTCTCTCCCTATACATGCCTGCCTATATATATTGTCGGCATTTAATGAACATAACGTAAAAAGGCATATGCACTCATTTGATAGGCCGCGCTCGCCGATATTTTGCTATACCCTTTAATAGCTATAAATGCCGCGAACAGAAAGAGAATATGAGACGATTTGGTTCATGCTCATGGAACTAATTACCGTGGTTATTTGTTTAATACTACGGAGTACCCATTCAAGACAAAACCGGTCAAGTTGCTGAATTGCATTGTCTATTATATGCATTGTTCATTTAACTCCGACATGTAAAATCACATCTGGTCATGAAAATTTAATTACTTATTACTTCACTTTTTACCATTTTTTCTGCCATATGATTACAGACCGTGGCGTGCTGGTTAAAGCTTTATACCGAAACAGTAACTCTCGGTAACGCACAAGACTGGCGTAATGTCTTAATGTCTATTTGCTAGCATGTATCTGAAATTTACGAATAATGTACACCCTCCGTGCCTTAGGGAAGAAGCTGCTTGACTCTGAACACAGCGGATTCGAGTGTGATTCCCAGGAGAATTATTTCTAAATACAACTCATGAATTTTCGTTAGGCAAGTCAATTAGATGACTTGCTTTTAACATATATAACTATGTACCTAAATATTCAATTTTATGATGCAGACAAAATAGGGAAGTATTTTTATTTCATAATAAAAATATTTCACAAATCTGTTAACTTTACATGAAGCATTTAGCTGCAGATAACATTTACACACTGCAAAATGACCAAATTTAGATAACATAAACTGAATTAATAAATGCTGTCATTTAGAATCTTATGTGCAATGTGAGATCTACCATACGAGATCCACCACTTCTTGGGTTTGATATAAAGTTTATAGAGAAAAATTCTACCACACAGCGTTTTAGGCATGCCAAAAGCCATAACGTATTTATAATTTATTCTCTCTTTCATGTTCTGCACAATTCAATTATTCCATTTTTGATAGTCTAAATAATCAATACCCGTCGGAATCCCACAAAATGTTCAAATATAGAGTGTAGAGCCTATTTCTATGTTAAAGAATGTATTAAATTTTCATCTGATACAGTATTATACGTCAGCAGTATTTTACTTCCTCGAGTTTAATTTAATTTACGAACAACTAAATGCAACGTGTGTTCCGTTTTATAATATTTGCACATAATAAACGCGAAATAAATCAATTTTGAAAGTGAAATAAACGCCAATATCTTCTACAGAAATTTACATTACATTACATTGAAAGTTTAAAATTCCTAAATGTGGTCTTCAATCTTAGTATTTTCACATAAATTGATTTTAACTAGAAAGATGTTCGCACCTTTGTTATGCAAGCATAGACATAACTGAAGTCTTCTCCCCGTTAGTCAGTTTATCGTCGTGCTCTTTTTAGGGTCAATGGACTGAAAATTGGTGAACACATCTACTGTTCTAGACTTGCCACAACCACTCGATTTATGTCTATTCGCATACATTGAACGTCGACAGTTTAAAGTATTTATTGTTGAAATTAATAAAACAAAGTAAATCAGAATTAGAATTCTGGAAAATGTACACTGGTTGCTTAAACATTGATATGCCGGACGTATTTCGAAACGCTTTACATAAAATGAGAGTTCGCCTTCTACTTGGCTTTATCGAGATTGCTGTAAGCAAAACGCACTTATGATATCAGAATTTGTACCACTTAGACACTGTTTTAAACGCTTCCCTAATACAAATCTACTAGAAAAGATATTATCACACGTTCGTGTAAGCGTATTCCAATTGCTAAGTATAATTTTGATCTAAGCTTTCAATGACTATTTCTGTCGTACAAGTTTTCGTTTCAAATAGTTTAGTCGACGAAAATATTAAATCTCGCATTCAAAAATAATAAAATAGTTATATTCGCGGACCTCTTAAATAACACGTTCTTTGTAACTTTAGGTTAAAATAAATTATCAATATCAAGCGTTGCTAATGCATAGCAGAACGAACGTGCACATAAATCGTTATGGTTCGGAACAATATATGTTTTAAACTCTATTTATCCAGAGTGTCATGATTTATTGATGTCAGATTAATTAACAATCAGGAGAGTGCTAATGAGTTGTGGTGTTTCTTGAACACATACTGATGTTTTCAAATGTGAGGAGTCACCATCGCGTCTTCTGATGACAATACATGTTAGGCATTGCTAAAGAAGGCATTTTTTTCAGAACCAATCATCAAAAGTCTCGTTTTTGTGCATTGACTTTACCACAGACCGCATCTAATAACAGGCCAGACAACGTCTAGTTCTGTTTCCTATTTATAAAACTCGTTGTCTAATGAATTTTGCGGTTACAGTCTTTTCTAATCAGTTTCTACATATTTCAATGCGTTCTATTTCTTTAATGAATATCGATTGAAAGAAACAACGCGTAAGCGCTTATTAATAATATTTAATGTTCGTTTAAAATGACACGTTGTTTTTTAAATGCCCTTCGTATTCAAAATCGTTGTGTTCACATACCGATAAAAAATTATGCTTTCAAAAACGAAGTTTGTTTTCTCATTATTTATATTATTTAATCAGTTTATCAATAACTTGAAAATATTTCTTCTCTCATACAAATTTTAGGCTATATGTTTAAAAGTAATCAATAATGTGCAATATTTATTTAAGGAAACGGAGAAAATGTGCAATAACACGCTTCAAGTTACTTTCAAATTGCTCAGCATATTTCACACTAATAACAAGTGAAACTTGTCTCCCTTTTCAATCGTATTCAAAATGTGCACTTATTTTAATTTATTTTAAATGTTTCTTTGGATTTATCTAATATTATTTTTATTCGTATGTTACTGTTTTTTTTAAAAATAGTCGATCGAGTTTTCCATAATTCAATCGCGTATTGTAAATTTATCTAGTCCAAATTCTGTTATCGGTATTGGCAATGTATAATTTTTTTTAAAAACATGTCAATTAAATCATTAATCAAACAACAACTACAACATTTATTTCACTTATCAACGTTATATGTATTTGTTTATCTTTTCTTTAAAATAAAATGTGATAACATTAATTATTAATCCATTATTTTTTATTGGTTTTAATGCATATTTCATCAATGAACCAGCTCCATAGATGAATATGTGAATAATTTGGATATTCTCAAAACAATTCAAAAGTTAATGCATTTATAATTATTTGCGCCAGGTTATAATGGTTTTTTCATTGAAAATATTTTTGTGTTTAGATAGATTTCTAACATTCACCGGAATAGATTTGTTTCTTAATATTCTTTGAATGATATTTCAATCAACTCTTCCAGTCGTCTTCTTTTTAATCCATATACTATTGTTTTATAAACCATTTTATGATGGATATATTGGTTTGTAAAATAAAGAGCGCGGATGGAAAAGAGACAATTGCAGGGATTGATCTAAATATAGAAAAGAAACATTTATTTGTATGAATGTTAGAATACTATTTGTATGCAAAATTCTTTTAATGTATTTGACAAATTTTGTAGCCGTTTATTTTTGTCGGCATAAAATAATTAAGCAGATCCATAATGATTAGCAGAAATAAACGGTTTTTCTATTAAGTAATTTTCAATAAATTTCGCAAAGCTTGGTGGACACTGTAGAAGATCGCAAGAAAATAATTATTTACTATTCAATGGTAAATATTGGCCTGTGTCAAATACATCCATGAAATTTCGAAGCGAGTCAAATATTATAAATGTTTGGTAAATACCATAATAGCAATTTAAAATGTGTAGATTAATAAGTTTATTCAGAACTGCAGAACCCGTATTTTACATTAACATTAGATAAAATAGGTTAACATGTTAATTACAACAAATATTGGAAACAATTTCGGGAAGCAAAGTCAAAACAAGTCCGCATATAAGGTAACGGTAAATGCAGGGAGCGTTACTATATCAGCCGAGTACAAAAAGCAGTACCAATAAAACAAGACAGATTAAGAACCTGAGAGGTGTACTACAATCAATTAGTTAACAATTCATATTTAGAGAAAACTCAACAACATCATGCCTATTCTTGAAGCGGACCTCTCATGTAAAATCTACGGAAATAAGTTACCGGTAAAAAATTCAAGATTTGTTATATGGAATACTAATTAATTCGTCGAACGAAACACGCAGCTTGTTTAAGGAACAAAACGCGAGGAAGTCAGAACAGAACAAGCAGCGACATAAAATAAAACATCACACTTACGAACTGACGTGTCAAGTTGCTATATTTACAGGTCTAGATTGAAATAACCTTTTGAATGCATAGTTTAGCTTAAGAAAGGCAAAACCACATGATTTAACATATCGGAAATTGACATTTATAATTCAGCAAGCGATCGTCATTGTTATTTATGCTGAAAAAATCTGTTACAAATACTCTAATGAATCAAATGTTTTAAGAATTGTGTCGAGTTAAATACAAATGCTTGTCAGACCGTCAGGTTTTGAGAACAAAACAATTTATTATGGTGCAATGAAGGGCAGATTAGAACGATTGAAGTCACCTGTGTAACGGTTCCTAAAAGAAAAAAAGTGATTACAATTTAATTATTAGATAGTTCTGGGTTGATAATAATTTTAAGGAGTAAGTCTTGTGATGAAACAACAACTTTGAGCAATCTTAAACATTATCCAAACTCTATAAACAAAACACATCAAACTTCTTAAATTCCATACGAAATGCTATTCAACGTGTAAATCCTAGGATTAATTATTTTGCTTAAACAGCAGCTAAAATAAAATTACACATCTAACAATTGCACTACCCAAATTTCTAGGTTACGTTACTCCTTCACAGTAATTGATTCTCACTGAATAATTAGTTGACTCACGTAATGACAATATGATGTCTCTTTGAAATTTTGCTCAAGAGATGTTTCGCTTATCTTTAATGGACTTCAGTGTGACATCATAATACTGGTCATGAAGCTTTTTTTTATAATTTATACTATCAACATCTGTTGTAATAAATAATCAGATTTTTTTGGGCAAACAGAATTTTACATATATGGTCGGATTTAAAAAGTGATTGGTCTCTGCTAACACAATGAACTTGGCATCGATTTAAGAGGAGATTTTTGACATAATTGTTGCAGAGGTACGTGTAACCGCAGTTCTATTACAGTCTTTGACAAGAAATTACTTATAGACGAGCAGAAAATTAGCTATAAGAATTCGAAGCAATAAACATTATCATATTTGCCTCTAAAACGAACACTTATAATAAGTACCAAGTACTCATAGAAATGAAAACATATACTTATATTATTAAAAAAAAATTGATTTCGCAGATGGTTGCCCCGATTCTTCAAATCAAGTTTGCGAGATTTAAATAAACGCCAATCCTATTTTATTTAACCTGCCGTAAAACATTGCAAATCTACCGACGGTCACAAATTTCGAAGCTCTGCGAAATTCTGTGATCGGTATTGGGGCGCGACGGCAAACTGAATAATGAGGATCAAAACGCAATTCATGTATAAATTATGGAAACCCAGGTATGGGGCTTTTATATCTAGTGGTATAACATAGATTTTACTTGACTGGAAATGTCGACTGCATAATTTCTATGTAGTCACGAACCTTTGTGATATTGACGTGTTAACAAATTGTGCAGCCGTTATTTTTTGGCAAGTACGATGTATGTGAGACTACTAGAGGTGAGAGCCGTCTGATTTTACATAGCACATATATGAATTGCGTTTCGATCCTCGGTAGTTTGATTGTTGCCGTGTACTGAGGATGATCATGGAAGGTCGAAACGCGTAATTACATGTGACTGATGGTAGGTTTGCTATGTTGTGCAACCGGGTAAATACAATTGTATTGGAGCTTATTTCAAGCTCTCAGATTTGATTCACAGAACAGATTATCATTATTTGATAAGATGCACATGACACTGACTGTCTTGTTTCATCGTTGCTGAAAAAATGCCCATGTGTATTTATTTATTTATTAATCAGTTAATTAAAAAATAAGTACTTTTGTAATTCGAAGTGTATTAGTGCAGTTGGATACCGCTGACTGCCTGATTTAATCATCATAAATATGGAAAATCAGTTAGACGGCACTGACTGCCTGATTTCATTATTATCAATAAAGTAAAGAAGCTAGACAGCCATGAAAACTTGGTGAAATCATCATCAACATATTTTGTGCATTAGTTAGCTACCTATAACAAGGAGGTAAAGGTTATGCTTTACATCATTAAGTGCATGTAATCAGAGTTCTGGGGTCTGGGTAGACTGGTCCATTGGAAAGCAGTTTTCACGAAGGGTATAAAATTTCCGATGTAATGTGCAGAGTAATAATTAAGTTGGAATTTATATGCGCATAATTAATAGCTTAGGGCGATAATAAATTTAGAGCTTATAAGGCCATAATGAGTGACCTTGGGGGATAGTTGCGTTGTATAATGTTTGACCGCAATAAACATTATAGCATATGGACTATAAACATACATATTTTAGTGAAAACTATTTTTCGCAAAAAATATACGTATTGGTTTATAGTCAGACGATTTTGTGTGATTGTTATTACAAGTTTCTGCAATGAAGATTGAAACTCCAGAATAATTATGCCTTGTGAATTCTCAATCGCGAAGGCGGAAGATAAATTTCAGTTTAAATTAGCATTATAAGGTGAAGAGGTAGAAAAATGCATAAAAGTAACCCTGTTAAATGAATTATTATTTTGAGAAACGATGGAATTAACATCTCGCTAACCAAAGCGGTTAACAATGGTGGCCACCTGAGATCGCCTAAGAAATATGAAACCGCAGTGCATTGTCAGCAATGCAGATTCGCAGATTCTAAAACTGTGGTAGGACCGTTAGAGCTTGAACGACCAGCCGTTTCGGTTTCCAAGTTTGTAGACTCAGTACAGTGTCAGCAGATTTGCCTAAACGAGCAGGTGGTACGCGTGGCAGCACGTTCATTAATTGATCAAATTTGCAGCGGTTTGGTTAGAATTTTGCAACGCTCATAATTTATCGAGAAATCACACAAAGCCTATTGCACAATTTTTTAGCTGTGTATTAGCTTAAGCATAAGTGAAATTCAGTATCATGAACTTGAAGGGAAGTCGGAATTATATACATATTAACTGTACAAGAATAAAGGCTCATTCATCAAAACTTTAATTTTATTTCAACAAATTGAAATATCATTTACGTAAAATTGCAATTGTTTTCATTAAATCTCTGTATATAATATAGAATGTTATAATGCTTAATAGACTTCGAATCAATCAAACAGTTGCCACATACAGTCTTCAACGGGATATGGGTGTCAGCAGGCACATTCAAATGTATTTCACATGAAATATTCCAAATAATTTAGATAGGATAATGATTAATTAAATCAAGGTTGTGATCTTGTTATAAACACCTATTCAATTATGTAAATGCATTTGTCAGCATAAACTAATTAATATATGAGTTAGAAAAGGCAATTCACCCAGTAAAGCGAATCCATCCCTTTTGAGATGTCATCACGTACTGTCCAGGACACGAACCACTGAACTACTCTGCCGCATACTGCTTACTTACTTACTTTACCGCAGCTGACTCCTTTTGGAGGATAAGCCGGCTCCAGTGACATTTCATGGAGTTTCTTGGAAATTTGGTACAAGTGGTGTCCCCTCACCACACAATTTTCAATCATATACTAATTACTATTTCTTGGTAAGCCATTCCTATAGGTAGAGTCTATCTAACATGTTTAGCCTTAAAGATCCAGCTAACCATCCCCAATCTATTATTATAGAAAATATACCACACTATCTGGGTACCGGATATTTAATCGAACAATCATATGTTTAATTGAAAATCGGTTTCAAGCGGCGATGATAACAATTTATACAATCATGTTTACGATCTTGATAAAAACACCTGTCCGATAGTGCTCATAAATTTGTCAGTATAAACTAATTATTGTACGATGTATAAAAGGAAATTCATCTAGCAGACCGATGTTATCCTTATTGAGTTTTCATAACGTACTGTTCAGAGTTTGCCGCGGATAGAGCTCAAACCTGGGCACGTCTTCTTCGCAATCGGATGCTATATCCATTAAGCCATCCTGCTGCATACGACAAATAATTGTGTGCTAACTATTGTTTTATGGTAAGTCTTGTCTTTAGATGGAGCCTGTCTAGCATATAATTAGACCTAAAGTTCCTACTAGCCACCCCAAATCTGTCATTACAGAAAAGACACCTGGCTATATGTGGACGTGGCGTTGAATTGAACATAAATAGAGCAAACAATATAAAATCAGGCGTGCCCAGGTTCCAGCCTTTTCCGCTAAAACTTGCGGACAGTACTTGATGAGTTCCCAATAAGGACGAAAACCGGCTACCGGATGAATTGCCTTTTCTACATCACAAATATAATGAGTTCATACTGAAAATATATGTTCACAATATGACAGGTGTTTATATCAATTTCGCAACCTAGATTTCATTAATTGTGATCACCACACTCGCAGCCAATATTCATTCAAATGTATAAATGTTCAATTCATTACCATATCCCCAGGAAGCAATGGTGTCCGCTCTATAAATAAAGATTGTGGGTGGTTATTTGGAAATTTGTGTCTAATGATATGCTAAATCTGCTCCACCTAAAGGAAAGGCTTACCAAGATCTGCTTAAAACGAATTATGCGTAATACAAGTTGAAATATACTCATTTTAAAAAATTCGCACATAATTAATGATTGTGTCAATAATAAAATAATTCACAAGAAAATTCACATACCTTGAGCTCTGGCGATGTTCACTGTTCACATTTGTAAATGGCATCCGATTCCATGTTAAGGGATTACAAGTATCGCCACGCGCACCTGTATGAACTAGACGTCGGATCAATGTAGCTGTGTGTGGTCTGTGCAACTCGCGTTCTGCTGGGGTTTTCGCACATGAACAAAATGGTGTTGGTGTCATAAAATTGAATGGTGAATTCTTCTTTCTTATGATATTGCGTGGAGCACTCGCCTGCCGTTTATATGGTTTAGCTGCCTCTTGATTAAACAACGATTCGTCACCGGTGTTTAAACTTCCTTTCGACAAAACATCGATTGCCGTCTTGCTTCGTTTCAGTAGATGATGTGATGATGTCGTTTTATTTGGGTTCTGATAGTAAACTGTATATCTTGAAGGCTAAGTATTAAAACAGTGGAAGTTAACATTAACTAAAAAGTAGATACCATCCATATCTATAACGTGTAGATAAACTGCGAGTATTTGATTAGAAAATACAAATTTAATATTATTATTTAATATATAAATTAATTAACAATTACTCAATGATTTTTGCTTCGAGAGATGGACACCAGCAATAAGGGAATACCAATAAAATTTATCAAATTTTTATTTATGAGTTTGAACCATATATAAATTATTTTTCTCGTTTTTAATTAAAATAAATTTGATTCACCTAGCTGAACATACAACAAAAATTATGATGATAAAATATAACTATTTTAAATTGCATTCATAAAAAATTTAAATCTGATAATCAAAAACTATTTAATATTTAAATATGTGAGACCTATATTCCCAGGTATTATTTTAATTTTAAACATTATATAGATTTGAGAAATGTAAAATATACTTCCATAGGTAGTAATTTAATTAAAAACTATATAAATGGTACGGAATTGCATAAGCTCCATTGTATAAACTGATTTACTGGAAGACTAAAACATGAACAAATTTCTTCGATATAATAAAATATGACAAAAATATTAATCCATAATATTCAAAAATGAAGAAACTTATCCTGGCTTCCTTTCGTGTGATGCTGGAAAATTCTCCTTTTGATTCGAGAACTAGAACAAATTATTATTTGCATATTTCTAACAACGTCTATTTATGGAAATGACAGTTGAAACCACTTTAATAATTGATTTTATCATACTAATGCGTTTGTGCGTATCAATG
>JAQBSW010006292.1:0-49739 GCA_029291075.1 Eudiplozoon nipponicum | reverse complement strand
TTGCGTCCACCTATATTGGATGGTCCATGTACTCGTATGTCGTCTGTGTTTATTATCAGCGTATCGTCCAGACGAGATTTAATTATGCCTAATTCTGCAGTTAAATTATTCATTTGAGAAGTCAGTCCCTGAATCAACGTTTCTAACCCATCAGAAGCCATTTTAAATGTACCACATATGCTTTATTTTTACTCAATTATATATAGAATTTTGCTCGCATAACGAGCATCGATTTAATAAAAC
Source organism: Eudiplozoon nipponicum (assembly GCA_029291075.1). NCBI lineage: Eukaryota > Metazoa > Platyhelminthes > Monogenea > Mazocraeidea > Diplozoidae > Eudiplozoon > Eudiplozoon nipponicum. The sequence continues at coordinate 49,496 of JAQBSW010006292.1, read as the reverse complement.
AAATTTACAAATACTAATTAATTTATGTTCACTTCGGCTCGAAGTCTGCTTTTATCATTGGGCTGACTGCTTCATTCTTATACGGGCGCTTCTGCGAGGAATTTCTGTTGAAATAATGTCTGCCCTAGATAAGACTCTTTGGTCATTATTTTTCTAAAAGGTGGCTATTGCCACATACAGTTTCCTCAAATAGGCGGTATGTTAATTTGAGATGGGCAACCAGTTGACTCGAGAAGAATGTTCAAATGTCGGTTAGCTTGAAAAGAGTAATATAACTCGCTAAATCAAAACCAAGAGCATCCACACATGTGACATACATAATACAGCCTCAAGAAAATCATCCATTTATTTAAAAAACAATGTCCCATAACCGTATAATTTGTTATGGTATGGTTAGGTTTAATCTGAATACTTTGTGAAATCAGTCCAAGAATATTTAGGAATAAATTTGCTTTTATCTATTCAGTGAGTGTGTCTGCTTTCTACTTAATAATTTATGAATAATTACTGAGGAACACAGTGTGTATTATATATATATATACATATATATATATATATATATATATATATAGAGAGAGAGAGAGAGAGAGAAAGCCTGATTTCAAAAAAATAATTTTATTTTCTATTTTATTGCCTGGAATTTAAATGGTTATTACTTTGTTGTTGAATTATTATATTGCTTGCTGGTCGTTTGTTTGATTGGATTTTAATGGCTAGTGACTCACGTGCTCAAACGCACAGTTGAGTCTAACAGTATTTTCTGTGTTAATGTTTTCCAAATTTTACGCTTTCGATGCAGGTCTACACTAAACTTTTCATTTTTCATTCCTCCTACTTTTTCTGTTTGTCCTCTTGTTTCTTCCGTTGTGACCAACCAATGCATTTCTGGCTAATATTTTCCGCTCGGGTACTACTTGTTATACTGATTCTTTTAGAATGAACTGTCAATTCTTTAATCATTTTTTGCCACTAGCACGAAGCATGGTAAATAAATGTTGATAATATTGAAGTGACAAACTGTGCATTTAAATAGTGTTCTTTGTAACTCTTTGTGTGGATTATAGGAGGAATATGAATATTGATTGTTTGTGCATAAAGTGCGTAGTCAGGATGAATATAAACGCTATTACCGTATTCTTTAACAGTTTTTCTAATGGTAGACGGTTTAAAATTCATTACATGCACGAGCTACAATTGGAGTTAGAAAAAAGGTGACTGGTTGCTAATTCCGTTAGGAGTGCGGTAGAAATAATAAATGGCTCTCTGTAAAATCTATGGAGATACTCGAATCAAGGTGCCAAATTCGACCTGGCTCGGCTCATAATAATGCTCATAGCAATATAAGACTCCAAATTAAGTGCAGTCTTAAAGTCGTTCTCGAATCCTTTTGGACCAGAAAGGCTGAAGAAATGGAAGAAGCGTGTGCGTCAGAATAAATTCGCTGTTTATTTCAAATTATTCGCGCAACAAGTCCGAGAAATTTAAAAGTTAGCGAAACTATAAAAGATAGTAGCAACCATTTAATAACCGATAAAGTAAGTCGTCTCGATAGGTGGGCTGAACACTTCAAAGATCAATTTTCTTGGGCACTTGCTTCAGTTCAAATTCCCGAAATCATGCCTGTATCAACAGTGTGGCATGTTACTCTCGAAGAGCCATCGGAGTTATAACTACGGGATGCAATCCTATCAATTAAACGTCGGGGATTATTCAATGATGGTGGCGATATAATTTTTGGAGCGTTGACTAAACTTTTCCATACTATATGGATTGAGGAGACCGTATCACTTTATTGGAATTATTCGGCCATCATTCCGATCTTCAAAAAAGGCAATTGTAATTTTTGAGATAACCATCGTGGTATAAGCTTGACTCCAGTCGTGACTAGGTTATTTGCTTCAATTAGCGCTTCACGTGTGTCATACACCAGAGAAGAACAGGCAGGATTCCGCTCAGGATGGGGTTGTATAGATAATATTGTTACGTTAAGGCAAGTTCTTGAATAGCGATATTTATAGTATCGTCCCACAATAGCCGTCTTTCAAGACTTTAGGGGAGCATTTGACTCGGTGGATTGCAATGCTTAATTTCATATTATGTCGAAAAGTAGTGTTCACACAAAATTTGTTAATATGATACTCGCCCTCTGCGCGAATGTTTCTGGTCGCGTTAAGGTCTACAACGAATTAACGCACAACTTACAACCAGCTGTGGTGTTCATCAAGGATGTTCACTTTCCCCCCTTTTTAATTTTGTGATCGATGCTATTATGAACAATACTCTTCCACGCACTCAGGATGCAGTTATTAAAGTTCTCCCGGGCGGTAAACTAATCGATCTTGACCATACAGAGTTGATCGTACTATTAGTTGACAATCGAGATGCTTTTCAGGCCAACTTGAATAGATTAGCAGACGATCAGTTTCTCAGTGTGAAATTCGCACCCTCAAGATAGTTTTACAAGATCACCGTCCACACTATTCAACTCTGCGACTGCGGAATTTAGATGTAGACATAGTTGACAGGTTTACATATCTTGGGAGCTCTATCAATATTTTAGGCAATATGTCTGACGTGGTGAGAATGAGAATCGCGAAAGCTAGAGTAGTTTACTCGAACCTTCGCTATTTAATGCTTCTTAGAGTTGATGATTTGAGACGCTTACAGGCATTCGACCATCGTTGTTTTAGAAACCATAAATGTTTCTTACCAACAACAATAACCAACGTTGACATCCGTAAACGTATTTTTGGACTTTCCAACAAGTGCTCCTAGTTAAAAGAACAAATAAGTCTCCATTAACTTCGTTGGCTCGGTCACGTGCTGTGTATGCGATTGACAAGTTGAGCTCTGTTCTCTTATCCAGCACCAAATTGGCGTAAGAAACAAGGTGGGAGTATTTTGACATGACAGAAACAGTTAAAGTCAGTTACATACAAATTGAGTAGTATAGGACACAATATTATGCCGGGATAGGGTCAACGTGCGCATCATAGTTCTTGGTTAGAAACTCTTCGTGATATAGCATCGAATCAAGCTCTGAGGCGATTTTATTGCTGATGTCTTGTAGAATTATCTGCGAAACTTTATTTTCTTAGTAGGACAAAGTTACCTGCGAGGTTTGGTTTGTTTATGACGTGATACTACGTAACCCACAAGGAAGCTGTATTGCTTATGTTGCCTTGCCCGAATGCTAACTTGGCCATAATGGTGTTGTGCGGAGGTTTATTTTGCCTCACTTCTGTGAGTTATCTTGATAAATATACTCATAGCAACTAGGTACTCTCTCTCTCTCGTAAATCTCACTAATAATTTGTGTGCTTAAATTATAATTTTTGTCGTTATTAATATATTTTTATTTCACTTCTTAAGGTAATATGGCAGTGAAACATTAGCCACTTTTGGCTCTTGTATAGCATCATCATCATCATCATTTCCAGCCACACAAAAGTCAAGTGACTAATGTTTCACTGCCATATAACCATAAGGAGTGTAAAAAAAGTGAATTTAGGTAAATTATTATTGAGATTTACGAGAGAGGGAGAGGGGTAGAGAGAGAATGAAAACCTTGCTACTATGAGTAAATTTATCAGGATAACTCACAGAAATGAGGCAAACTAAACCTCTCCACAACACCATTATGGCCAAGTTAGCATTTGGGCAAGGCGACATCAGCAACACAGCTTCCTTGCGGATTTCACCGTATCACGTCATAAACAAACCGAACCTCGCAGCTAACTTTGCCCTACTAAGAAAAGAAAGTAACGAAGATGATTCTACTATACATCTGCAACAAGATCGCCACTGAGCTCGATTCGCTGCCATATCGCTAAGAGTTTCTAACCAAGAACTGTGATGTGCACGAGGACCCCATCCCGGCAGACGAGTGGATCCTATACTACCCAATTTGGATGTAAGTGACTTTCATTGTTTCTGCCATGTCAAAATCTGCCCACCTTGTTTTTTACGCCAATTTGGTGCTGGATGAGAGAACAGAGCTCTATTGGGCAATCGGAATGAGGGCATACGCAAAACGTGACCAAGCCAACGAAGTTGATGGAGCCTTATTTGCTTTTCTAAAGACGAGCACTTATTGTCAGATCCAAAAATACGTCTACGGATTTCAACGATAGTTATTCGTTGTTGGTAACCAACATGTGCTATACTTCTCAAACAACGATGATCGAATGCCTGTAAGCGTCTCAGATCATCAACTCTAAGAAGCCAAGTTTCACTAGCGTATAGTAAGACTGCGCGTACAGATGCATTGTAAACACGACCTTAAGGCAAAGTGAAATATTCGCGTTTCTCCATAAATGACGAAGGTTCGAGAAGGCTACTCTAGCTTTTGCGATCCGTATTCTCACCTCGTCGGACATATTGCCTACGGTATTGATAGAGCTCCCAAGATATGTAAACCTGTCGATTATGTCAAGATCTTCATTCTGCAGTCGCAACGTTGGAGTGAGTGGTGGGTGATCCTGTAACAGTATCTTACATTTAGACGGGTGCGAATTTCATACCGAAAGACGGAACAACGTTTGCTAATCTATTTAAGGTGGTCTGGGCAGCATGCTGATTGTCGAATAATAGTACGATATCGTCCGCATACTCAAGATCGACTAGTTTATCTCCCGGGAGAACTTCAACTCCAGCGTCCTGAATGTGTGAGAGAGTGTTGTTCATAATAGCATCGATTAAAAAATTAAACAAAAATGGGGAAAGTGGACAACCTTGACGAACACCACTGCTGGTTGTAAAGTTATGCGTTAATTCGTTGTAAACCTTAACGCGACCAGAAGTATTTGTAGAGAGCTCGTATAATATTAACAAATTTAGTGGGCACACCGCTTTTCGACAAGATATGGAATAAAACATTGCGATCCACCGAATCAAATGCACCCTTGAGGTCTAGAAAGACGACTATTGTGGGACGGCAATATAAATGTTTCTGTTCGAGAACTTGCCTTAACGTAAAAATATTATCTATACAACATCGTCCTGCGCGGAATCTGGTCTGTTCTTCTCTTGTTTGTGATTCACGTGAAGCGCTAAGACGACGTAGGATAATCGAAGAAAATAACCTTGATACGACCGGAGTCAAACTTATACCACGATGGTTATCGCACGAATTACGATTGCCTTTTTTGAAGATGGAAATGATGGTCGACTCGTTCCAGTCAAGTGGTACGGTTTCCTCATTGCATATAGTATGAAAAAGTTTGGTCAACGCTCCTGAAATTATATCGCCCCCATCCTTAAACAATCCCGGAAGCAGATCATCGGGGCCGGCGGCTTTGCGGCGCTTAAGAGATAGGATTGCATCGCGTACTTCTAACTCGGATGGTTCTTCGGGACTAACATTCCACACTGTTGATGCAGACATGCTTTCGGGAAGCGGAACTGACGCGGGTGGCCAAGAAAATTGATCTCTAAAGTGTTCAGCCCACCTGTCAAGACGACTTATTTTATCGGTTATTAATTCGTTGTTACTATCATATATAGTTTCGCTAACTTTTAACTTTCTCGGACCTGTTGTGCGTATAATTTGGAACAAACAGCGACTGTTACCTGACGCGAAAGCTACTTCCATTTCTTCAGCCTTTCTGCCCCAAAAGTTTTCGAGATCGCCTTTTGGACTGCGCTTAAGTTGGCGTCTTATATTGCGACGGGTATTATAATGAGTCGAGCCAGGTGAAATTTGGCGCCTTATTTCGAGTATCTCCATAGATTTTACAGAGAGCCAGTGATTATTTCTACGGGGGCCTGCTATGCCACATACAGTAGTACCTGCATTGTGCATAGTGGAACTTATCTTGGACCAAAGTATATTCGGATTTTCGCTATTCAGAACAGTTAGATTAGCCTTAAGAATATTTTCATAGTTTTGTCGGATGGACGGTTGTTCGAGTTTGCCTACATCAATTTGGGGGTTTATTCTTAATTATTTTCCCGGAAAATTTTAGAGCAAATCTACAACGGATAAGTGCATGGTCCGAGTCGACATAAGTGTTCCAAAAAGAGCGACAATCCTGGATGCAACCACGCCATCTATAACTAATTGCTACATGATCTATTTGAGTCCACCGTTGTCCGGGTGTTGGAGGACGCCATGTAGTACAACGTTTAACACTACGTCTGAAATTTGTACTACTTAAATATAGTCTATGTTCAGCGCAGCTATCCAAAAGCCGTTCACCAGTATCATTGCGAGTCGAGCTTAGAGTGTATCTTCCACCTAAATGAAATTCTGTGCTGCTTAAGCGACCAACTTGAGCATTCATGTCACCCATAACCAGGACTATATCCGAACTTCGTGCTTTACTTAGTAAGGAGCTTAATTCGGAGTAAAAAGCGTCCTTGCTTTCTTCTGTGCTGCAATCGGTAGGAGCATATGCAGATACAACGAAGAAGCAACGATGATAACGGTTTTTGCTTTGATTTTAGTAGATGTATTTAAACGTGCCGCACACAATCGACTATTTAAAAGGATCCATTCAATTAAGCAAGCTTCAGCTCGCGCGCTAAGGGCAATACCAACGCCCCATTTACCGGCTTGAGAGGGCTCTGTGGAACCAGATGTTCGAAGCCAATAACGCGTAGATAGGGATGGTGCAACTAGTTCTATAATACACGTAGGATCCTTTATTCTGGTTTCAGATACGCAACATATGTTGATTTCTAATTTATCCAACGTACGAGCAAGAGATTCTTGCTGTCCAAGTTGTTTTAATGTTCGCACATTAAATGCGCCTACGTTAAAGCCTAACTTAGGTTTAATGAATGATCGTCTAAAAGAACCATTTTCGATATTTGGCAACCTAGTATTGGGCTCAGTGTTATGATCTAAACCAACCATACTTATAGTATCTAAAAGAGAGTTATTGTAATATTAAGAAGAGAAAGGGGAAGGAAAGGACGCAGAATCGAATATAGAGTTGGAGTTGTCTGCAGTAGCCTGTTTTCGCTTATCCACCCTGCACGGCTCAGCAGATAAGGCGACCCTTTTTATACTGCGCGACGGCCGATGCAGTATGTCATTCTTGTAAGTTGTACTTGTCATGGTTATATGTGGGCTGTAAAAGAACACTAGGTCGCCCATTCCTAGTGATGGTTTTTATTCTGAGTTTTCCTTCTCCTAGATAGTCTGCCAACCAAAGCTGATGAGCAGTATCTGCCCAGATGCCAGTGGCCAGAGTTTCCTTCAGCAGCCGAAACTTGCCCCTCACGTCTGGAACGCTTGCTCTCATTCCGTCACTACACATTTAACAAAAAGTTACAGTGCAGTTAGACTAAACTCGAGGCTTCACATGAAACGGGATGATGGCTGTCCCTTTATGGCCCGGCAAGGTTCATGTTACCAATCCCGGGTCAACTAGCTTGAGCCCGCCGGTCGTCAAGCCGGAATTTCTATGGCTACGGGCCATTGTATAGCTGTTCGTGATGATGATGATGAATTTCAAACTAACTTGCTGGTCCTTGTGTTTTTTTAAGCAAAGTGTTGTTTACTCCTGTGGCCCCGGAACGTGAAAATTTTCAAGCAAACTGTAATCGTGCAGTTTTCACGATAACTTTTTCATGAAATTAGAATTGCTTTTAGCACCCATAAATTTGTCGCATTCGCGTCTAACGAACGTAAAATAAAATCCTTCTTCTATCTTGTTAGATTGTTTTGCCCGGTTTAGTTCGGCTTTATTCTAATCAGAGTTGCATTTAAGTTCCTACTAGCCTGAAGAGGTCAGTTCTGTATTGGCCTACGCTAGTTTCTTCTTAGTCAACCTAAGCCTTTATTTCTTGAATTTATGAGTGCAATCTTTAAATCTTTACTCATAATACGAATAGATGGGCAGAGAAAGTAGCAGATATCGCCTCCGGCGTTGAGCAGAATTCAGGTACTCTAGTTATTGCCTGTGTGGTTTGAACGCCAATCTCGGTCAATGCTCCGCAGTACAGGATGATGTAGGAAGAGTAGTCCTAATCGAACATGGCTGTGACATTAGCGTTACGCTTACCAATCTTGTCATTATACTTGATCTTGCCGTTGTGTATTATATTTCCATGGCACTCTATGGTGTATTTCCAGAAATGGAGGCTAATTGAACCATGCCCATTAGATGGTGGGCATTATAGTTCCTAATTGGAAATCCTGCGCGATGTGACATCGTGTCGAGCTTATTGGCGATCGTGTTACAGATGTCTTGTAAATTCATCCTCGTAACTTACATTTTTATAGCTTAGCGGTGTTAGCTGCGAGGTTTGGTTGTGTTTCTGACAAGATGTATTGAAAACCACAAGGAGGCCGTAATGCCAACGTTGCCTTACGTTATTGCTGATTTCGCCATATTGGTGTTGTGTATAGGCTAATTATTATAATCAAGGTTGCGGTCTTGATATAAACACCGGACCCATTAATTACTTACATATGTCAGTATAAATTAAGAATTGTATAGTGTAGAAAAGGTAATTCATCCAGTAGACCGGTTTCGTCCTTATTGAGAACTCATCATGTACTGGCCAGAATTTGCCGTGGATAGGACTCGAACCTGGACACGTCTGCTTCGGAATCTGGTGCTCTAACCACTGAGCCATCCTATATAGGTTTAGTTTGTTTAACGTCTAGTTAAATATAATCATGTTACTTAGATCCTCCTTCTCGTAAATCTCTCTAATAATTTGTGTGCCTAAATTATTATTTTTATAATTATTATCATCACTTTTTTCGTGTTATTCTGTTAGTTTTCTTATGTTTACTTGGCAGTGAAGCATAAGTTACTAGTGATTTGTGTATTGCTTTACATGATGATGAAATTGTAAAATTCCATATTTCTGAATACTAGCCGATGGTTGCTCTCTATCCAGGTCGCAATAACGTACCACGAATAATTTATTGGTTAAGTAATGGCTAAAAGCCATATTACCTTGCGTATATGCGTGGACATCTTTGTTTGTTGCCCCCAACTCTGCTTTGCCAATACAATAATAATTTATATTAATGGATAAAAAATAACCGAGTAAATATAAGCAAGCATACATATAGACACACAAAAAGACACTAATATGTACACGCATGCACAGATTCAATCCTACATGCATACACTCAAAAAATAGATGTACGTATATGTATACATAGATGCGTGCATAAACGGTTTTCTAAGTTTCAGACATGGGCTACACCGCAGGAGCCCTGAATATTATAGTCGATTAAAGTGTAGCTTTTTATTCGATCTTTATACCACGCATAGTTGTCAGGAGTCCACAGTGCGTATAAGGTAGGAGGTAGTGACGCAAAATGTATTATTTACACTGACGGGAAGAAGTGCACATCTGGCCTGTGATGGCAACTACCAGCGAGATTGACTTGGGTTTCTAATGGCATAATCAGTATGACAGCAATTGAAATTAGAATTGTATATAACGTGTTTAATTTCATTTTCCGTGATGTACGAAATAAGTTACTTTTTATCTCTTTTTTAAAATTTTAAATTATTTTAGATAAAACATTTCGTATCGTTTTAATTTTTAAATTCAATTTTTTGCTTAATTTTGATTAACATTCATGCCAAACTGTTTTAGCGTTTACACATGATTAAACTATTATTCTTTTTTTCTGTTCCAGAATTCAACGAAATGTCTTTCTTTGCGACTAGGCTCTAACATGTTATCCTTGCGGGATTCCAGTTTCGGTTATTGGTTTGATGTAGAATTTGCTCGAAAAATTGCAGATTCAAATGTATCGGCTGACTTCAATTTGGTAACAAAAGTGGGTTTATTATTAAATGAAGTTGCCTAGCATAGATATTTTTAAATGTAACATTAGTGACTCCAAATAGGCGAATATGTTTGCAACAGATCTTTTAGATAAGGTTGCGATTTAAACGACTAGAATTCTTTTAAGCGTTTTAATTGACTGCACAAGTTTGTCAGTCGTCATCGATTTCCTTCACGAGATTCCTCAATGTTTAACTGGTTTTTAAATAAATTCGCTATCACTTAACTATGCGTTAAATATGTTTCCATAGTTATATTAACGGAAATTACGCATCTATTTCTGTCTAATTTTTTATTTAATACATTCTACGCTTAAATACGTTTAAGTTTCTAACGTTAAAGTTCTCACAGATAGCGGTTTATCTTTTACTGCGCAGACGATATTTTTCAAGTCTCCTTAATTCGACATAAATTTTGTGCCTTTTTATTTTAAGCTTCTGCTGCAAGATCATATTTCATTCAAGTCAACCACATAGTGTAAAGTTAAACGTTTGCCATTAGTTACAAAAGCCAGAACATTCTTTGTCTAACTTTATCCTTTATCTCGATATGATGGCATCTCATTTCATTCAATTATTCGTATGAACAATCGAAAAAAAATGCATTAGTGATTAAAAAAATATTGACAACTAAATTTGAATTATTTTAAGCAAACACTAATTCAATTTTGTAACCAAAAGCTCAGCATTGAAAATCTAATCACCTTAATTACTATTAATAGTCAAGGTTGGGGTCTTGATATAAGCACCTTACCCATTAATTACTTACATATGCCAGTATAAACTAATAATTTTATAGTGTAGAAAAGGCAATTCATCCAGTGGATCAGTTTCCTCTTGATTGGGAACTCTTCATGTACTGGCCAGAATTGGCCGCGAACAGGGCTCGAAGCAGACGTACCCAGTCGTCGAACAACAACGTCTGGCGGTAGTTTTGTTATGTTGTTTGACGACTGGATAAATACAATGGGATTGGTGCTTTCTTCAAGCTCGTAAATATGAATTATTTTAAGTAAACACTTATTCAATTTTGTAAACAAAGTCTGAGCATTGAAAATCTAATCTGTGCTTTACGTACCGCTTCGTTTCGACATTCCATAATCATCATCAGAGCACGAGGGCAATCTGTTTAAAGGGGATCAACAGACAGTTGTTTAATTATACGGACTCGTTATGATAGATTTGTTGTTAATTTCTCGTCTATAAAAGCGACTTAAATAAATAGTTGTTTTTCCATTGTCGCAGTAAGTCAATGCTTGATTTATGAGCCTTTATGTATCTGGCGAAAGCCATAAACCGCAATATTATTAATTTTTTGCCCATGCAATCTCTGTGTTGTACAACATTAGACATATCATTATCAACCGAGGTTGCATAGGTATAATAAAAAAAGCTGTAAACCTATTTTTAAACGCCTGAAATTAGGCTTGTGGAAAGGAAATTACCTGATGTGTTGATTGACTAACACGTGCTAAATTTCAGTTGTTCTGTTTCTTGAATATATTTCGGAGGCCATTGACAACCGCCTTTTTCAGTTCATTCACCATCGCCAATGACCAACGAAATATATTCAAGAAAGAAAACAATTGGAATTCATCCTGTGTTAGTAAAAAAGACGGATGAGGTAATTTTAATGAAACCAGTTTCGCAATTTTTTATTATTCTAAGCAATATATGACATGTAAGTTTGAATTTTAAAATCAATTTTAGTTTTTCATATTTGTAACAATAAACTCAACAGTGAATGTGGCGTAGCTTTGTACAAATTGATTGGTTGCATCTTTAAACAAAGGGGAATTTTACCCATGAGCACTACATAACTGCGTCAAGTATGCAGCAGAGGAATACAAGCTCATTTATCTGGTGAAAGATAGCAGGCAAGATCTTTTTTAGGCGTCTACATTGTGTTTATGATTAAAAAAAAGTTAAGCTCTCTTCGGGTGGCTTTGCTTTGTATGGCTTCTGATTGCATTTAATGGTAACAGATGCCTAAAGCATACGTTTGCAACACAGACAGAGTTGCTATGTTGGTAAATCGCATCTTCGTCTGTTCCAGGATATTTTCTAAAGCTGAAATTTATGGTTATAAATCCATACTAAACTAAAACATCGAATATTAATATTCAACTTTTGTGGTCTAAGTGTAAGTGCGTGTGTTGTCGGCAATTCCACAACACAATGGTTTAGGTAAATAAACAGATTTGTTTCTATCTTAAGTCTACAAATTTTTTCCCGACATTTTCCAACAATTTTTATAATTCTACCCGCATGTCTGCTGACTAAACGGACATTAACATACAATTACATGACATATCAATGAAATCGTGAGACAGTGAGTGAGGGAACCGAGAAGCAAAAGTTTGAGAGAAGAAAGAAAAAGCACAATAGCTTGAACAATAAAATATAATCTGGGAATTGTTGTTTTTACATTTTTCCTTTTTCTAATGGTAGTCAAAAAGCATTTGATGCATGGACATTGCTTCATTTCGGCAATGCAGGTAGTCCCTTTGAAATAGACAAAAATGCAAAACAATATGCGGTGCGTTTGTGGTCGAAGTGTCATTGTTTTCACTTAGCCAGTGCTATCTTCTTTCACGGCATTTTGTGTGTGTGTGCCTTCCGCGCGGCTGTCTGTGACTTCTTCGTTGTAGTGTAACTCACGACCACATGCAGGTTAAATGTATTTTGGGTGAATGTGCATGTCTTGTCCCACGTGCATAAACATTGCAAGGGAAACGAACATTGCAGGCATGCGAGTACTCATGTATTTGAGAAGCTTAAATTACATAATAAGAGTTTTCTGAAATACGGCATAGAATAATACGATTGGATGATTACATTATGCATTAGACTGGAGCGTGGAAAACTAACGATTTTAGTGTAGAGAATAGGATGATTGAAGTTTGAGCCTAAATGAAGACTACCAAAGGGGCGAGCGCACAGTCCTTGTGGTTAGAACTTTAATACTGTTTATATGCAACATTCACACAGAGTGGAAGTGAAGCAATTAAGGGTGTAGAGATTTAGTGGACTACACTGCATCGTATTCAATGTCTGAACTTGCAGGTGTTGTGCATGCATATGTCTATTTATGTGCATGTTTGCAATAGAGATGCGTGTTTTGAGTGTTCAGTCGAAAGTGGCATTAATAGAAGTACTAGAGCTGATAGCATACGTTGTTATAACAACTGGCTGCCTCAGGTCACCAGTTTCGTGACTCAGTCTGTATTGCTTCCACTAGTTCTTAGAATTTGTGAGACGGATCGATGGGTTTGGCAGAGGTGAAAATCACAAGAAGTATTCGACATGTGTGTAACATTGGGGAGACATCGAGGTAATGCGTTGAGTAAAAATGTCTGCTCAACTATTCCTAAAGTCTCAAGGAATGTAAGCTTCTAATATTTATTTAGGAAAATTAGGGTCCTAAAACTTATACCAAATTGCGATGACTTAATGTTGACACACGGCTTTTGATTTCGTCACGTATTGCCCTTTAATGTAGTTATTTTACGAAAATCCGTTATAACATGTCTTGATCAGTGTGGCGAAATCAAAGACAGTGACCGTTGTTTGCTTCATTATGATTGATGTTAATTCTATGACATATTTATTTTAAATGAGAATTATTTGTCAGGGAATATTATTTTGCACGTCTTTAAACGAGGATTATACATTTTATCAACAAATTAAAAGATATTTCCAAATATTTGCTATACTATGTACTGTTTGTTTCGCAGAAATAATACAAATGCGATTGTGTATTATTTGTGGCGCACCTATTTGCAAATTAGTTTAAATAGGACTAGAAGGTTAAACCAAATTCTGCGTGAACGAAATTTATAATCTCACGTACACATGCGTTTCGTGCTTACCGGCGAGACGTCAGGCCATCGCAACAATTCACATTTAACATTTCCGTTACTAAAGTCATTTTAGATTGAACTTGAGCATATCACTAAAACATGTTTAATATAGCATCTTGTTTGCCGTTTTCATTGCAACACTGACATCATTCATTCATGCATATCTTAAATATTTATTCCTGGATAGGAGAAATGTGATATTAATTTATCTCTCACATCGCATACCATGGAACAATTTATGCACTTTTACAGAAGTTGCTGGTTTTAAACCTGATTTAGATTCATATTTTGGGGAAAATTATGTTTGTGCAGCCGATATTTCCAGTCAAGTTCAATGTATTCGAGACTGCTAGAGGTGAGAGCCACATATCTAATTTTGCTTTCCATGAATATGCAATGCGGTTTGATGCTCGCAAGTCAGTTTGCCGTCGTACGCTGATTATGATCATGGAAGGTAGAAACGCGTCAGTGCGTTGCGACTGGCGGTAGTTTTGCTATGTTGTTCGACGACTGGTTAAATACAATGTGATTGGTGTTTTCTTCAAGCTCGCAAACTTAATTTAAATAAAGTAAATTTTGTTGATCCTTTCACGCGTCCGGAAAAACAATTAAAAAATCATGACATCACGAAAAGGCCTATATGTCAGTCCATACGGAGTAATTATATTTATTCGGTTAATGTCAATTTGCATTAGAGCACACATTTATGCGTGTATATGTTTGTGTTTGTGTGGGTAGCCTCGTGTATACATGTGTATATAAGAGAGTAGTTGTTAAAGCCGGATATTGGGACAAAAATTAAAACTACTTAATGAAGTAAAATAAGTGTAAATGTATCTTGAATGAGAATATCACACTTGCCAAGTGTTGTATTTTGCTGTGAGTATGATGTCAACCCTGAAGATTGGACTGGAAATGAAGTCCCGAAAATTCGGCAAATCGTAACTCAAAACACTTTCTGGACGAGAAGTGTAGGGGACGGCTTCACAGTCGTGGGAACAATGAGAACCCATCAATAAATCTTTTTTAAATGAGCTGTGCACATGGAAATGTAAAGGAATCAAGATTTTACCGACGTACGAGTGCTATCAATTGTCCTGCAAACCCTCATTTTTGGTATCGGCTCGAAAGATGAAAGCATTACGAAAACGCAAATTTCTTTTAAGGAATGTATCCAAACGAAATGACTTGATCTGCGCATTCGATTTATGTAGGTAGTTATGCATAGAAACAGAATCCAAAACGTTTTCACTATCATCATTACAGCTAGCTATACAATAGCCCGTAATAACTGATGTCACGCTACCGCATAACCATGAAATAATATATATATATATATATATATATATATATATATATATTTATATTTATATCAAAAGGATAAATACATTAATAAAAATGTTTGTAAAAGAAACAATTAAAAATGTTAAGTATAACGTGAATATGAATAATTAAAAAAAAGAGTTTTTGTTTATAAAAGGGAGGATCCAGTACAGATAGAGATACTTGCCTAGATAACATTTAGGAAAGAGATAATCTATATTTCTGTAGCACACCATTTTGAGCAGGGTAGCTTTGAGTCAAGTCGACAACGACAAGAGAATTTCCTTGTGGTTTTTACTGTATTTCTTCATAAACACAATATGTATCTCGCAGTTAAGAATTCCAAAATAAAAAGAAAGTTGTGAAGAAGATTGTTCTATTACGAAAGTGCAGCAGGATCATTACAAATCTTGATTCGATGCTCTCTTGCGCAGGGTTTTAAACAACAAATTATTATGCGCACGTTGACCCAATCCTGTCAGAGGAATGAGCCCTTTGTCACTAAAGTCCAATTTAGCTCAACTTATCAGTTTCTCTGGTTGTGGGAATGACGCTCTACTGGGCAATCGCATTGATATCCTTAGTGGAATTTGCCTGAATCAGCACGATTGATGTAGCCTTATTTGTGTGCCTAAAGAGGAGCAATTATCGATTGTTTAAAATATTTCTAAGAATTTCAGCGTTTTTTTATTCGTTGTTGATAACCAATATATGAGCTATCTCTATCAAGCAATGGTGTTCGAAAGCACGTAAGCGTGCAAGATCCAGTCTCATTAGTGTATAACATTCTGCAAGTGCACATTACGGCAGATTGAGATAGTCGTGTTTCTCCATGAAACGCAAAGGTTGGCGAAAACTATGCTAGCTCTCGCTTTTCTTATTTTCCCTCCTCACTGATATTGCCTGATTTATTGATACAGCTTCTAAGATATGTAACCATGCCAACTATGTCCAGATCCTAACTTTGAAGCTGCGGAGTTCCAGTGAATGCTGAGTGATCCTGTAGATTTATTGTAAATTTAGTATTTGCGATATACATTGCGCTGTTCAAGTACTTGCCTTAGGATAAGATTAGTACCTAAACTTACCTGTCCTGATCGGAATCCGGCTTATTCCTTGGTAAATCACGCAAAGCCCTGAGACGTTAAAGATAATCGAAGCAAATAACCTAGATACGACATGAGTCAATCCTTTGTCACGATTTTTATCGCACGAATTACAGATTAAAATGACGGTCGACTGGTTTCTAACAGTCAGCACGGTGCCTTCATTCGATATGGTACTGCGGAGTTTAGTAAAATAAGGTCGAAAGCAGATCATCGGCACCTGCAGCTTTGCGATGTTTACGAGATAGGATTGTATATGAAATTTCTGAATGATGATTCGCAATTCGCGTTCCATTTTGTTGAAAACGGCATACGTTCGGGGATCGAAATCGACACAGATGCCGAAGAAAATTGATCTCTGATGTGTTCAGCCATCCTAAAACGTTGAAGCATTCCATCTGTTATCAGATTACTGTTCCAATTATGTTATTGTTTTACATTAAAGTTAAATTTTTTTCAGCCTTGTTGCACGAATATGCTGGAAACAACATCGGCTGTTACCTAATGCGAACGCTTCAATCTCGTCAGACGTTTTTATTAAAAAATGACTCAAGGTCAACTGTTAGACTCCGTTTCAGTTGGTATCTTATATCTTGACGAATTTTATTATATGCTGAGCATGTAGAAATGCAGCGCCTTATTTCGAGTATCTCCGCAGACTTTTCAGAGACGCAACGATTTTTCCTTTGAGAACCTACAATGCCACACAATGTGGTATCTGCAATTCGAATTTTTATCATCGAAATCGAAAAAATCGAATTTAGATAAGCTTCTTATTTTGTATCGAAAGAAGATTGTTCGAATTTGTTTCCATTTATTTGAGGCTTATTTTTATTTAGCTTTTCATAAAATGTGTGTGCTAATCATCAGTGGGTAAATGCATGGTGCGAATCGATATACGTGCTAAAAAAAGAACCTTATTTCTGGGTGCCGTCATGTAATCTATATCTATTTACTATATGATCTATTTGATTTAAAACTTGTCCGAGGTCTGGATGTCGCCAAGAGGCGTACTACCCTGCACTACATCTGAAACTTGCGCACCGCGCAGATATCCTTCAGTCTTCCATCATTTTCGTTGCCTACTCACATTAAAGTTTGCCGTCAACTGCGGTGAAATGCTGTGACGCTTATGTTTCGAATTTGAACATTCATGCTACTCATAATCAAGATGATATGTGAGCATTTTACTCCACCTAGTGGTAAGCCTCCTTGTCGTCCGTCGATAATTTTCATATATATTTTTGTAAACACTGCCTTTTTCTACGCGAGCCTACAATGCCACATACAATGGTCCATTAATTGTGCATAGTGGATGTTGACTTCGTCTACAGAAATTCGAATTTTCACCTTCAAGATCAGTTAACATCAATTTAAGATTATCTTCGTATTTTTGTTAGATAGGTGACTGTTTGAGGTTGCTGGCATTGATGTGAAATTTATTATTTGTATTTCCGTAAAAATTTGAGTGCAAATCTGAAACAGATATGTGTATATTCCGAGTTCACATACGTGTTCTAAAACGAGTGGCCTTCCCGGATACCACCACACCGTCTATTACTATTTGTTTCACGATTAGTTGGAGTCCACTGTTGTGTGGGGGCTGGAGGACATGTGGCCTATCTCCTGACGATACGCCTGAAGTTTGTGCTATCCAATTATTATCTATGCTCCAAGCAGCTGTCCAACAGTTGTTCACCATTATCGTTGTGCATTAAACTTAAATTATACCTCCCGCCTAGATGAAAATGTGGCTTGCTTAAATGCCAAACTTGAGCATTCTTATACCCAAGACATTACCGATGCCCAATTAATCGGCTTGAGTAAACTCAGTTGAACCAGATTTTCGAAGCTATTAACACATTGATAATGATCCTCCATTCTTGTTTCGGATGCATATATGTTTGTGCAAATTCTGTCACCTCTAACGATGATTGTGATGCCGTTTGCGCAGCTATGTTTTCTTCAGTTTGTTGCCAATCCATTCGAGTGTCTCTTGAGTCTGGTCTGGAGGCTGCTGATAGTAATATATGTCCGCGTGGAGTCCTAGTCCAGTGCATTTTTTCTGGGCGGACTATATGCCTCTCAGCCTTACAATGTTATTGATAGCGGTGCCAATTATTTTCTTCCCCGGTTTACAAGTCGATTGCATGAATTCACTGCGTACTAACCTTCACAATTTTAAGGCAGTTGTGACATGTTTAAATTTGTGTGTGAGGTCCGTTATAATATATTTTTCTATCATAGGACTAGAACTTCAATGATTCTTATTTATGATGACAATTAATATTTTGCATTATATTCCAGTCCTTATTAGGGCAACTTTTTAGATCAATGACTCAGTATTTTTCGATTGATCAGACGGTCACTGAATTATGCTTCAAAATGAAGGATTTAATCGGCATAGCATTTTCTCAAGGGGATTTATGTTCAGCTAACCTAGTCATTAAGTGGCTTCGATCCGACACCTATAGTAGTGGTTTAGCACAGAATTCAGGCATAAAATGCTTAGATCTAGGCGTTGTCTGTGCTCCTGTACTTTTCTGTGCATTTATCTACTGATTTTTCTTAGTTTCAGGTATTTTCTCACAAATTTAACTCTCGCTCTTACTTACTGTCTGCATTTAATAACGTTATTATAACGTCATCTTTATGCTGTCTAAATAACGTTTCTGCTGTCTGTTTACTACTGGATACTGAAATAGACATTTGAAATTTTACTAGCTACGCTCATATATTCTGGCTGGTTTTATGCATATTTATTTATATATATATACATATATATATATATATATATATATATATATATATATATATATATATATATATATATATGTGTGTGTGCGTGAGTGTGTTTGTATGTTTGTAATGTGTAGTTTGTGTGCATCTTCTTTCAGTTTTGACCTTAATTCGCTCAACATGTTTTATTTTCTTTTAATTTTGTCCACTACACCGATTAAAGTTTCTTTTATCGTATTATAAAGTCCATTTGTGTTTTTCCTTTCACAACATTTAGTGATCGTATATATATGTACATATATATATATATATATATATATATATATATATATATATATATTCACTGAATGAAGCATGAATAGCTCCATTGTGTATTAGCCCATATCTGATAGATACATTATACCACAACAGTGGTTCACATAGTTTGAAATCATTTTCTTAGCTAGGTTTTTATTCTGGTATGGTTTTAAAACTCTAGCTGTTTCCCGTTGATTTTTACCTTAAAGACTATCAGACAATACTAAAATGCTCATTTCTAACTGTCTGAGTTGAAGTGGAGCTGTTGGTAAATTGCTTTTAAAAACGCTAACTACCTATCTATAAGAATAAAGTTAGCTAGACGAAAGGCTTGGAGAATAGCTTGGAGTTACACGTACTTCTATCAATGAAAATTTTAGTAAAATTAGACAGACAAAAACGCATCCGGAATATTATATCTTCACGTAAATTAACATACTTATCCATTACTTGCATGTAACGTTTTAATGGCACATATGGTAATGTCATTGATGAGGAAGATACTTTATATTTTATATTAATATGTAGGTTATATGGCAGTGAAGCATCATTAACTGACGTCATTTCTTTTTGTCTTTGCATATAGGAAGGGTACAATATATATATATATATATATATATATATATATATATATATATATATATATGTATATATATATCATTTACTTAATATAAAAGTATGATATGTGGTATGTATAGTTATGAACTAGTAACAAATTAGTTCAGTTGTGACCAGAAGGATAAACCAAAGGCAGTATGAACGGAAAGTATAATCTCATGCACATTCGTTTCGTGCTTACTGGCGACTCATCAGTAGGAGCCGGTATTACGCCCTTTAACCACTATATATTTGGTAGAAGAATGTGGAATAATAGGACGGTATAGGAGATTAGACAGGACGTCCAACTTGCTGGCATTTAAGGTCATTTGGTACATTATCTTTTAGAAAGACAGATTATCGAATAAAAAGTTGCAGAAGCTCTTGTTAAATGTGATCATAGTGAAATTGTCATAAACTTTAGTTGAAATAGTCATTTAGAAAGTGAAACGTTTATAATCACAGAACCGCTCATATAAACTGCAGTTGCATTTAAGGTGGATTGATGGGAACTGTGGAAAATACCTGATTCCATTGCGGTAAAAAAACGATAAATTAGGTGCTTAAAAGGCTACAGTCGTAGTGGTTAATGAGTTTTGAATGTTGCTAGCAAAATAAAGTAGGCGAATCTCAAGAATTTAGTGACCATTCTAAATAATCAACAATCAAGCGAAACGAAAAGTATTACCAACTTTTGTAAATATTTTTAGACACTGGTCTGGCCATTGTATGCGACTAGTAATAAGAAAGTAAATATTATATTTCAAGAAATCAAACATGGGTTGAATAAATTTCAATATCATAGACATCACAAGCTACAGACGAGGAGCTTTCTAAATACGGAATAAAACACTTTTATTCTCAGATGGAAGGCCAAAGAAAAGAGTAAAATAAGTAAATGCCAAAACTATAAAAATTCGATATTCAACCGGATAGTCACATGTCCTATACGTCAAGAAAAAATGAGTAGCAGGTGATTTCTCTCTCTCTCTGACACTCACACACGAAAAATATGCTTAAATCTGCTATTGTGAGTATTCTGCTGTGCATATATGTGATTAGAGGCTTGATGATGGAACCGGAAAATAGGTTCAGAAACGTTGCCATACTTCTGAAGGAAGGAACGAATCCGCACCCAGTCAAAACGAAGAAAAAATCGATGTGTACTTGGAAACTGATAGTGCAACCTAAAAACCCGCGAACGCAACTTTCGGAGAGTCAACATTGCAAAAGGTAGTAAGAGCATTTCACCTGGTGGGCTAATTTCATCCATATACAGAACATGTCAATTACGTGCCAGAATTTGGCGCGACCAGGTCTCGAAACCGACACATTTACTTCTACGTTTAGCACAAAAATTCGCACCCTCTGCCGCACACTACACACAATTTTCAGTCATATACCAATTTATGTTGTTCTGGTTAACCTTTACTACATGTGGAATCTTAAAATCAGAATTTCTAACCAGACACACACGAGCTGCAAGTCTGGAACAGACACCATGCAACTTGGGCAAGTTATAGTGGATAAAAGATTAATGGTAGGATTTTGATTGAATATAAAGTAGCCTACTCCATATTACGAATTTTAAGCGGTGAGGTAAAAATTCAGATTTTAAGTGATTTTATATACCTATATATACACATATATATATATATATATATATATATATATATATCTACGGAGGTAAACAATGAAGTTGAACAGCTTAATCGGTTACTTTCGCATTGGGCAATTATCAGAAGTAGCCAGAATTAAAGCAACCAGAAAACGTATTATAGGACATGTGGATCAGGCATACAGCTTATAATCTATGCTGTGTTAGCCACGCATTTCATGCACTCTTAATTTTTTTACCAGCTTAAACTTAGTGGATAGTCTCTGCATCAAGACCTCCGGCGCAGTGGATTCTAGAAGAACGTATGTCAGTAAGGCATAGTTCACCAAGCTTCTTCATTGGTCTCTGCTGTCCATTAGAATCTCACCGATTTTTGACTATTCCATTTACTCTTGTTTAGTAAATGTATGATGTGGTGAGATAAAGTTACCTATTGCGCGACTAATGATGTCCTATTCGCGAGTTTGCTGGTTGTACTTTTCGTAGGTTTCAGCCACTCACCACGGTTGCTTCATTAGACAGTTGAGTAATTTGCTATTGCATAGAGTGTCCCTTGCAATGTAAACAGTGTTACTTCGTCGTATGGTACATTGATGGCACATCAAATAGCAGACAGGTAGAAGTTGTCGGCTTTCAAGTTTTGCTTTTGATTAGCCGCTCCTAGTGTTCAGTCGTAAAGTCCATCCCCTCCTCAACGTGGTACGACGGTGTCAACCATGTCTCGATGGCCGATCGTACATGGGCTAACGGGGCTATAGCGGTGGTGTCACCAGGGCGTGGTGGATTTCCGACCGGCAATCGGATCTCCTATAAAATACCACATGAGCCCGACGACGGCACCATGACTCGGCGTGTGTTCCCCGCCACAAAAGGGTTCAACAGCCACAGGATTACATGGACTCCTGGACAGTACCCGGTACTTCCGAATGGTGAATGAGCTCTCAACAGCCACCGGCAACCATGCCACTTACTGCTGCCTTGCAGACTGCGCTTGGATGTGAAAAGGCTAGAGGTGCGTCCTCGATCAAAAAGCCGAGTGGTGAGGGGACACCACTTGTACCAAATTCCCAAGAAACTCCATGAAATCAATGGAGCCGGCTTATCCTCCAAAAGGAGTCAGCCGCAGTAAAGTAAAGTAAAGTAAGTTTACAAGGACTTAAACTAACCCGAACAATCGTACCTATTCACAAAGCCTCCAACGCTTGGCAGCTTGGTTGGGTTGTCTCTCGTGTCTCAATTTCACAGAGAACTGTCGGTACAGTTTACTTGAAGACCTTGTGTTTATTGCTTACCAAAATGGACGAAATTTCCCAGTATCAAGGCTTATATGCTTGGAATGATTGGCACAAGCCTGTTCGTCCAGTATCTTAAGTAAACTAATTCATTGATAACTGGAAGCAGAATACCTATTAGTACAAAAGAGAACATAGCGAGAGCTTTTGAGACAATACCGAATACTCACTCCCTGAACATAATAATGCATTTCTTGAGCTTGTATGCTCATTTGGCTTGCAAAAGAGCATGCTCGGTTTATTCGAGATCAGCAAGCCGGCTTTAACTATCGACCTCCACTGCTTAACTAGTTACAGAGACCTCAGGAAAGTATGTATCGACGAAATAATCGGTCTGGTTGAGAGCAACAGAGCATTCCTAGTAAACGCCAAAGCCGATCATAAACGCTTCAGAAAGGATTTTTTAATGCAAACAAGGGCAAATATGCTATCGTCAGGCCGGAATTTCTATGGCTACGGGCCAAAACATGGGTAAATATCAGCCTGAGATTTTCCTCATTAATATATCCGTTTTGTGAGAAGATTTGCTTTTCATCGCATCTGAGTGTTATTTGTTGTATCTGCATAAAGAGGATTATTGTTATAGCCAGTCTAGTTGGAATTATTACTCTAGTATACAAGTACGTTCATTTTCAATGTAACTGTCGCAGCTATATCGCCTAATATTTAGATAATATTTTTGTCGGTGAACTAACATATATGCAAGTAGTTGTTAGGCGTTGCGAACCTAGTAACAAATTAGTTCAGTTGTGACCAGAAGGATAAACCAAAAAAGCATGAACAGAAAGTATAATCTCATTCACATTCGTTTCGTGTTTACTGGCGACTCATCAGTAGTAGCCTGTATTACGCACTTTAACCGCCGTATATTTGGGTGAGGAATGTAGGATAATAGGACGGTACAATCTCCTAGACGAATGTGTAAACCTGCAGTAGTGAAGCTAACATTATATAAAGTCTTGACAATGCGACTTCAACGCTAACTCACTCTATATAAAATATAAATACGGAGTCTGTAAAGGATACTAACACTATGGCTATTGTGTTAGTAACCGATACCAACATTATAGCACCGAATTGGTACATGTTACTAACACTATGGTTTCCGAGTCGTTACATGGTACCAACATGATGGATATCAATGTATGCTATAGTTCATCGAAAAGAACTTGTACAAGATTATTCTTTCCGTTCATGCTGCCTTTGTTTTATCCTTCTGTTCATATTTGAACTAATCTGTTACTAGGTGCGCAATACCTTCTTGTTTGATGAGGTCAACTAAATCTGTGTAACTATTGTTCAAATAAATTATATCGTGCACAATCTCACTTTGAAATTTAGTCAGTCTAATGTGCAATGGCTTCCTCCTTATGAGAAAATTTCTAGAATCAGCAATTCGTTTCAAACCTGTGTTGCTGGCGTTCTCAGTCACGCCTATATCAAAATAGGTTTTTGCATATCAGTCACTATTTAGAATCCTGTTTCAAAATCGTTGACAGTCAGCTGTTTTACACTAGACCATAGCAAGGATACGCGTGCAGCTTTGGTCCGATCTACGTCAGAATCGCATCCCCTTATCGTAGAGTTTCAAACGTGTGTAGCCGACTTGGACTCCCGGATACTCGCGCTGCTACTAGCATCCTCCGGTATGTACATAGTTCTGCTTTCGAACACAGATTGCGGCAATAGCCATTTTCAGCTCTCAATAAACTTACGTTTCCTTTGTAGAGTAATTGAAGAATTTACGTATTTTTATTCTCTAACAATCCTCTGCCGACGTCGGAAAATTTTACCGCAATGCATTTTAAATTGCTTCACAATTACTTCTATTCTCATAAAATCTTTGCTTGTATCTGTGTAGTTGCAGCTTTATCCTGACTTGCGTTACTCTACAGCTGCTCTCGTTTATTCTACATTCTCTTTTACATCAATTCTACCGTCTTTCATGTGATGTGTTGCCATATTCTACTGCATTCAACTTATTTGGCACATTTAATGTGACTGTGCACGCATATATGCGTTTTTTAACTTTCTTTCTCTCATTACTTGATTTATTTTAAAACTGTTTTGGCCTGGGACTGGTGTTTGACGATCACCGATTTACTGGCAGAATTGTTTCAACACGCTTGTTTTAAACTGATGTCTTTATTTATGCGACCCCTGCTAAGTTATACTAATGGCTGTCCCTTTCTATATTGCATTTCTTCTCTCGACATGCAGCCAATTTGTCATGAATTTTACGCGAATTAAGGTTATATATATATATATATATATATATATATATATATATATATATATATATATATATATATCTATGGCTGCATGCATGAATGCAATGTTATGTTTAGATTACTTGCAGGTTTGTGCAATTAAACAATGTTCATTATAGTATTTGAGTGACGCAGGCTGGTTGTTTGTATATCCATAAGCTCAGTTTGTTTTTGATTTCGTTATTATTTGTATTATTGTTTAGAAACTACATCGAAAGTTGGTGGCCCAGTCGTATACATCAGTCCTTTCTTCTGTTTTGCTTATTAGTTTCTACATTATGCATTTGTGTTTTTTACAGTTTTTGCTTCTTACCGTGTAGTGTTGGCCTCAGTGAGTTGCGTATTTATAGCAGAGGTAGCAATTATACCGCAGCGTATCCGATACAGGTTTAAACTTGCCTTGAGACTGCAGTCAAGTTTATAGTTATTGGTCATTAACCGCAATACTCTGCTCAATAATACTACTATCAATGATAATATTAATAATTTTTCATCTCTAATGGTTCTTTCGTAGAACAAACGTGCTGTAAATGTTAACTTGTCAGTTTTGGTTATTGACCAAGTACTGCTCTCATATTGCATTATTATGACGAGTTTACACAAATTTGGTGCGCTAGATTATAGAGTGCACTTGATTTGTAAAATTCTGCTACGCTGGATTCTTCTCAATGATTTAGGCAATTATTAAATCTAGGTGTAGGTTAATACGTGGTTCCGGTTAGCATTGCCGACATGGCTGTTGGTGTGATGTCGGTTATGGTGGTAGTGGTAGTGTTCGCGATTGCGGACGGGATGTCCGTGATGTTTAACTTCGTTCCGTCAGTTTCCTTGTCCTTTAATTCTATGCCAGCCCAACCAAGTTTAAGCTTTTGGTCTGACCTTCTGAAGTAAAACTATGCCTAATTGCATGTTTCTCTATCCGTCATTTTATCCAGGGGGCATCCTGCTGTTTGCTTATTCTCATTTTGTACAACAATTGAATATAAGAATGGCTTGCGCTCACGTATAATAGGATTAATCGGAGTTTCCTTATTATTACCACGTGCTTAAATGAATAAAGCAGTGGGTGATGCAGGCTATATCAGCCTATATTGTATCTAGTATCTAAGACAGTTGCCATGTTATAATCCGTTATGCATCATTAGTGCCACAGTTTAACGAGTAAATTTTATTACAAACTAGTAAGTAAATTGATGCGAATTTTCTATATATTATTGATTTTGCAGTTTTGAAACATTGATGAGCTTATATATATATATATATATATATATATATATATATATATATATATATATATATATATATATGCGCGCATAACATTAAATTATTTGGAAAAGAATGAATAGTCGTATGTTTTTCTGTTTAAATGATCGATTTATTGTTTGAATACTTATAAAAACAATTATAATATTTCAAATATAGGTGTCCTGAGTTCCCATTCCAATAAGTGAAAGGGAAGTAATCTGATTTTCAGTTTTATGTGTGTTAATTGGCACAAAAAACGAGATAAATATCTTTATATGAAGTAACTGAAAAAGCGAAAGCCTAGTCAGAAGGATAATCAGATCACAAGCATATTTTAAATATCCCGTGTGTATTATCCCTCTCCGAAAACAGTAACGTGCCTGTGTATACAAGATCACACGCAAGTATATTTCAAACAATCGCCTGATTTTTTAACAGTTTTTTGTCTAAAAATATACAATATTTATTACTTACAAGCAATGGACATCATATATATATATATATATATATATATATATATATATATATATATATATCGGAATGCGAGCAACTCTATACTTTATTCCTTCTTTCCTCTAGGCCTAAATAGGAGATTATTTTAGACATATCAAATACATTCTTTCGCGTTCTTGAAATGATTTTAATTTTATATTTTTGACAACTTGAACCAAAGAAATTTGAATCGAGGCGAAGGTATAAATCAGGGGAACTTGAAATCATTTATATTTAGGGCATCCATTCAGACACGGTACATTTTTATGCTTTTTGTGCTTACATAAATCAGACTACAATTTGGTAACTCAATTGTGACTCAATTTAGCATCTTAAAAGCATTATCTAATAAAATTTCGTGCGAGGTTATACAATTAAACAATTATCGATTGCGCGGGTGTTGTAACAATTCTTTAAATCAAGTCTGCGAGCTTTAAGTAAACATAAATCCAATTGTATTTAATCAGTCTTTCAACTACGTAGCAAAACTACCGTCGGTCACACTTACTGATCCGTTTCGACCTTCCAATGATCATCACCAGAGTAAGACGGCAAACTTACTGGCGAGGATCAAATCTCAATGCATATAGATGCAAAGTAAAATTAGATGTGGGCTCTTACATCTAGTAGTCTAATACAGTCCCGCACAATCATTGATTGTTTAATTGTTTTACCTATATATGTGGCGAAAGCTGCAAAATGTTAATATTCGTGACTGAATAGAAATTGTGCAGCCGAAATTTACAGTCAAATACAATGTATGCGAGACTAATTCCATATATATATATATGCATTGCGCTTTGATCACACTAGTCAATTTGCCGTCGTACTCTGATGATGTCTGGGGAAAGTCGAAACGCGTCAGTGAGTGCTTTTCGATGACCAGTTAAATAAAATAGGATTGGTGTTTATTTAAAGTTCGCAATCTTTATTTAAAGAATCGTTACTACCATTCTCAAAAACATTGATTTAAAAAAATTGTATTACGACTATATATTTGTAGCGAAAAATGCAAAGTTTATGTTGATGACTGAATAGAAATTTTTGCATCCGACATCTCCAGTCAAGTACAATATATGAGATTAATAGGAGTTGAGATTCGCATATTCAATTTTTCTTTCTATATATATATATATATATATATATATATATATGAGATATTGCGGTTTGATTCTTGTTAATCAGTCTGCCGTCGTACTCTAATGATGGTGTTCGACTTCTGGTTAAATACAATAGGATTGATGTTTACTTCGTTTGAGGTGTCAAGAATATGCGGTATAGTTACCGACGCGTTCTCTCCATTGCAACTGAAACACACCTTCATATTGCTGTGATCTTCCAAACTAGCTATTAACGATCTGGTCAATCGGCATCTTACACATGCGCATTGAAAAAATAATATTCGCGTTAGATAGTAACGGCTGATTTTCTGTTATTGCTAGAAGAAGCTAAATGCGCATTAGATATGCGCGTTAAAGGCATTTCAGCTATTTTTGTTTTTGCGAGAAACAGTGAACCTTGAATTGGATTTTTCAGATAGACTGAATTCCATTTTGGTCCTGCAGTCGCCTATTACTTTTATACTCCCTCATTAGAAATGGACTCAAAAAATTGTTCAAGATAGCCATTTGACATTAAGTCATTGTTAGTCTTACATTATTTTGTCTGCTTTCTGCTAAAAAAGAATAATTTTTTCACTTCTTAAAACACTGTGAGAAACTACTGCTAGTCTAAACGATAATTGATTGCGCGGGCGGTGAAAACAATTATTTAAATGAAGGTTGCGAGCTTGTTATAAACGTCAATCTTATTATATGTACATTTGACATTATAAAATGTATTGTACAATTCATTTATATGAAATAGCAAAACACAAATATAATGTAAATTATCATTTAAGTGTCTTCGAAGTACCACGTTCATGAGGATAAAACAGACGTATTTTTAGTTTATAAAGTTAAGATGGTGTATCTGTGTGTTTTTTGAAACGTTGAGATGTAGGTCAGTTCGCGACCTACTTTTGCGAGCATGTAAGTTGTAATCGGCATAGCGTAAATATCTGTAACACTTACTTGTTCATTCCTTGAGTGACGAGCCATCAAGGGGACCTATGGAAAGCTTCGTTTATTCTGATGATAGAGAGTTCCTTATTTCCACACCAGGCATCTATTTCTTGCTGTTTCCATTTAAGAAGTCGTGTATATCTCTAGTGCTCTGCAAAATAATTTTGCGAAGTGTTGGACATGTATTCTTAAGTAGTTATATGAACTGTTATGCTAATATTTCCTCAATTAGACCATTTTAAACAGAGTTAGGATGTCAAAAGATACAATTATTGTTTGCAAAAGCAGAATCAATAACCTATTAATTTCCACGCAAATATTTAAGTATGTTGACCGACTGTACACCCAGTTCATTGGTGGCGAATTGACGAGAAATATTTTTCGAGAAGAGGCCACCATTCATTTCACTGTGAATTAAACATATGTAACATCCACGTTAGCTAAGTTCGCCTACATTTCGCAAATATTTCTTAGTTCCATCATACCGATTGTAAGTTCAATTCTACAAAGCATTTTCTGGGTTACCATTATTTATTTTTCTAACTTTTGCGCTTTGAGTATCAGGTCGCATATTCATTGATATAATTTGATCTGTATTGGCAATCTCTCACAAAGAAATTTTCGAACCTTATGTTCTTCATCCAAGCTATGTGCAGGTAGTTTGTGGCTTTTTTCGTGCAGTGGACGAGTTGCAAGACTGAATCCAAACTGTCCTGGTTAAAGTCACAGTCATGGAAATTCTGGAAACTATTTGATGAGTGGTCAATAAGAACGAAACCGATCTTAATGAATTGCATTTTTTATCTTATACTATGTTTAGTATATACTATACATATATATATATATATATTCTAAAACGACGTGCTAGAACATCGAGAATTGATTGATATATTATTCGTACACAGCCTGCATTTGTATTTATGCTGTCAGCATCAGTTAAACATTCTTTAGGTTAGCAAATGCAATTCGTCAACGGGACTAGTTTCGTTCTTATTGCGATCTCATTAAATAGTCAAATGAACATTGAGATACACATCTGTCCCATTATGTGCAAACGTCTATCAGTATAAAATAAGAACTGTATAGTGTAGAAAGGCAATTCATTCAGTATATCGTTTTCGTTCTTATTGGGAACTCATTGCGTACTGTCTAGAATTTGTCGTGAACAGGGCTCGAGCCTGGGCATACCTGCTTTTCAATCTGTTGCGCTAACCACTGAGCCACCCTACCTCACACTACACACAATTTTCAGCTATATACAAACGTTTCTTGATTAGCCCTTTTTTATGTGAGTCTATATGGCATCCATTTAAACCTAAACTTCCAACTAAACATCCTCAATCCGTCATTATCGAACAGACACCGCACTATAAGTACGAATTGCTTTTTCTACACTACATAATGTTTAGCTTATACTGACAAATGTATGTACATATTGGGTCAGGTATATATATCAAGATCGTAACCCTGATTAAAGAAATTGGATATAACTGCCCGCACAACCAATATTGATTTAATTATATAAATGTCCAACTAAATAGCACCTTTCCAGGTAGTGTGGTGTCTGTTCTATAATGAGAGATTGGGGATTATTAGTTCGAACTTCAAGTCTAAAGTTATGCTATATAGATTCCATGTAAGAGAAATGCTCACCAAGAACCTTTGGTTGTTACATAACCGAAAATTGTGTGTAGTATGCGACAGGGTGGCTCAGTGATTAGAGTAACAGATTCCGAAGCAGTCGTGC
The DNA here is from genome assembly GCA_029291075.1 of Eudiplozoon nipponicum. Classification (NCBI taxonomy): domain Eukaryota; kingdom Metazoa; phylum Platyhelminthes; class Monogenea; order Mazocraeidea; family Diplozoidae; genus Eudiplozoon; species Eudiplozoon nipponicum. Next base: position 19,077 of record JAQBSW010006292.1, on the reverse strand, counting down.
CCTGGTTCGAGCCCTGTCCGTGGCCAATTCTGGATAGTACGTGGTGAGTTCCAAATAAGGATGAAACCGGTCTACTGGATGAATTGCCTTTTCTACATTATAAAATGCTTAGTTTATACTGACAAATGTATGTACATAATGAGTTGCCAGAATTGCTCTAGCTGAGATTTTATTAGTATTTGCTGCATCAAGTCGAATATTGTATATATATATATATATATATATATATATATATATATATATATTCATACTGACGTTCTCATGTGCGATGAAAAAAGGTAATTTTATTAGATTAAAGTAAGCCCACTTTCTTATTTACCCTCCTGTATCTACAAACTAATATAGAATTATAAATATTATAAAAGGAAACTTGAACAGGGAGCTTCAGTACAAAATAGGAGAACGTCCAATCATTTTCGTGCATTACATGTAGTTCAAGCTCAATGCTCAAAGATGTTTTTTCTGCCTGTATAAATCATACTTTAATTGTTTTATTCACGGCGCTTCAAAAGATGTCAAATCAATATTGTTGTTGCATTTTCAAATTACCTTAATGCATATATATATATATATATATATATATATATATGCATGCATAAAAATATTCGAAAAGTGCTCTCAAATATTTTCTCGAAATTTAACCTGATTTATATTGCACGAGTGGACTTTGGAATTGCATTAGACGAAATCTTGTCAGGTTAAATATTTACGGGTTAGTAAAATTGTAAGATAGAAGTTTTAATAAATAAAGTTAATAGAAGGAAATGTCGAAAATTACTTACTGGAAGAAAGATTATAGTATTATCGTAACGAAGAGTTTTATTTAACGTAAGTATTCTTTAATAGGTGCTTCATTTTATAAGGGCTCTATACTTATTGACACTGGAAGGTATCAAGTAATCAAAAATGTAATTTTAAGGTAATCTTAAATTTAGTTATGATTTCATTAAAAAGTTTGCCCTCGCAGCATTTAAATTAACAGAAAACCACCGTTTTTTTATTTTTTACTTGAGCGAGTTTCCAATTCTGATTCATACAATCTTCACTCTCCACCTATATTTAGTGCGTTATTTCAAATTGAGCCTAGGGATTTGCCTAATATTGTTTTAGTCATTATGTTACCTCTTAATTTGATTTCAAAACGCTCCTTAATCCATCTTTCCGATCTATTACGACCACATATTTATACGTATTTGCAACCAGTCAATTTAATTATATGTGCTATATCTATGTATGATGCCAGGATCTGTTCTAGGAACATTTCTATATATACATGCAGTTCTATGTTCCCCTCTATTGTACATAATTGGATGCATGGTTTCACCCAATTACATTGGGTAGCATGTGTTACTTGAAATTCCATACAATCCTCATATTTTAACGGTTCAATTTTCTCATTTTTGGTGTAATGTTGTGTCTTCAGAGTAATGGACTGTTTAAGTCTTGGTATATTGTATTTTGACATTACAGATTTTGTTTTACTACTTAGTTTGTAGTATGGTATTATCACGACTATAGGATCTTCTTTTGTTCTATCTCATTATCTTACAATTATGAATAAATTTGTATGTAACATTCATCTTCGTTGAATTTAGTAGGCACTCATTAGCTCAAAATATTTCTTAAAGTCTACTTAATTCTATATCCATATATTTTATGTAAAATATCTTCTGGCTTATAATTGTCACTGGTTTTAATATACATGTTTTTAATCTATATGGATGATTTTACTTTTATTTGCATTATATTCATGTCTTTCTAACCAGTACCTCCGTTCCTAAATACCTTATTTATCGGAATAAGTGCAAAAGAATTAGTGTCACTGTAGTTTCAATTCAAGAAATGTACACTAGCTTGTAATGATACTTAAATGAATATCTAATAGATCTCAAGCACACACTTAGCATACGCTTATCAAATTCAACATCAGTAATTGTTCGAAGATCACTTTTATTTGACTTACGTCAACGTGAATGTGCAGGTAGTTATATTTAACTAAATGCTTTACAGCGATAGGCGTGTGCAAACGTTATACATGACGAGTACATACCTAGTGGAAGTTCCGTTAGAAATAAAGGATCTACCAGAAATTTTAATAGAACTGTTTGAACGAAGTTAAACATATTCGTTGCAATGAGTTTGCCGTTGACAAGGGGACTCGAACAATGCTCATAAATATGAGAATTGAATGTGATGACAATGGAATAAAAACTTTGTTTCGCACGACAATATTGATTTAATAATATAGTTACGGAACAGTTAGCATGTACAACCAAAAAACGTAGTTAGATAATTGGAAACTATTGCCTTTATTAAAATGCATCTAAAATATTGATCTAACAATTGTGTCCGGAAATAATGAAATTTAAGTCCTGATGACCGGCGGGCACTAATTAATGAGCCCTGTAATGGCAGTAAGATACTTGGAGGGTTTACTGTGATCACGTTTTATCAGAAACCTCGAATTCTGTTTCACTACACAATATCACTTAGTGTTAAATGAGTATTAAATAAATGCGTGAAAGCTTGCCAGACGCGAGGGGAACTTTTCGATAGCTTATGTAAACTTTATCCACTGGCACCTGGACAGATAGTGCTCATCAGCTTTGGTTGTCAGACTATCTGATAGAAGGATAACTTGGACTAAAAACCATCCCTACTAAGAAGAGGCTTTATATAATTATTAAATATACGAACTGTAACGAATCCATACCGCACCTGCCTTCGCGGAGGGGAAAATAGGTCGCCTTATCTGCTGAGTTGGGTTGGATGGATATGCGAATTCAGTCTAATGCAGAAAATTTCATTTCCGATTCTGTCTGTTTCCCTTTTCTTTTTTCTTCTCAGTCTAACAGTAACGCTCTTTTAGATGCTTGATTTTAGTGGATGTTGATAATATTACTGATCCCAATGTTGGATTATTAAATCTAAAACATAGTTCAAGTAAACTACCGTACATTAAATCATAGTTAGCTCTGTACATCAGCGCATTTACTGTACGGAAATTGAAACAAATTGGGTAACTAGGAGCTCTAGCACGTATGTTGGATAGATTATGAATTGACATATTTTTTTCTATTCGAAACTAAAATGCATGATCCTACTGGTAATACAGAACTGAATGCACCATACTTATTGACGCGTTATTAGCTTCGAAGCTGTGGTTCCACGGAGATTTCTAAATGCGGACAATGGTGAGTCAGTGCTGTCCTCAGTTCATTAGCTGAAGCTTGTTTAACTGAATTAATAATTGGAACATATGTGGCGCATTTAATCAAGTTGCATCTTCGTTGTAGCAGTATATATGATTCCAGCGTTTGCATCAAGCACGCCTTTTACTTCGACATGAGTTCTTTATTAAGCAGAGCACGAAGTTCAACTATTGTCCTTATTGTTGGCGACATGAATGCTCGAGTTTGGATTTTGGTAGTACGGAATCTCTTTTATGTGGCACACACTTTAAGCTAAATGCGCAATGTTAGTGGTGAACAACTGTTGGATAGAGCTGCTTGTAGCATAGATTATATTTTATTTATACATATACAGACGCAGTGCAATATGTTGAGCCACGTGGTGCCCTCTAGCGCCCACACAACTGCGGATTAGAATCAGTCGCGTAGGTGTTAGTTTTAAATTTTGTGGTTATATCCAGCAGTCCTTCGTTTTGGAACAATTGTGTCGATTTGGACCATGCACTTATACCTTTTAGTTTTAAGGCTCAAATACGAACAATCGTCTTTCCGACAATATCATAAAGATAATCTAGGCGCCAAATTCCTGCTAGTTTGGCTTATAATAATACTCGTAGAATAATATAGCACGCAAACATAAGCATAGTCTCAAAGCCGGTCTTGAATCTTTTTGAACCGGAAAGGCCGAAGTAATGGAAGAAGTGTTTACGTCAGATGATAGACACCTTATTAGCGCAACATATCCGAGAAAAGTAAAATTTAGCGAAAGTAAATGATGATAACATCAATTTTATAGCCGACAAAATGTGTCGCCATGTTAAGTAGGATAAACGTTTCAAAGTTCAATTTTCTTTTGCACCTGCGTCAGTCTCGATCCCCGAAACTATGCCTGCTTCAAGAATCTCGAACAAATATTTGAATTAGCAATATTGAATGCAATCTTAACTCTTAAACTTTGCAAAGCTGCAGGCCCAAATGAAATGAAGTTGACAAATTTTGACATGCCAGGAACAGCTGAAGTTCACTGCATTCAATTGGTGTGATATATTACCTGTGCACCTGCCATATTTGGAGTCACGCGCACATCATATTTCATGGCTAGTAACCCCGCGCAATGTGGCATCGAATCGAGCTCAGTGGCGATCTTGTTTCAGGCTTTTTATAATCATTTTTATAACTTCATTCTCTTAAGTTGGCTGAGTTAGTCACGAGGTTTTGTTGCGTTTATGACGCGATCCAGTAAAAAGCGCAAGGAAAATGTATGGCCAATATCGTTCTGCCCTAAGGCTTACTTGGCCATATTGGTGCTGTTTAAGGGTTTAGTTTGCCTCACTCCTGTGTGACTTCTAGGAAAATATACTCGTATTAACAAGATCCTCTTCATCGTTAATCATCATCCTTTAGTATTTTTTTTCTTAAATTATTATTTTTCTCATTAGCATCGTTTCTATTTTGGTTTTCTTGTTATTAATAAAAAAAATCTATTTGGTAATTAATTTATAGCGGTTATACCACAGTGAAGCATTAATTACTAACGCCCACAACGGTGATAATCATGATGATGATGATGATGATGATGATGATGATGATGATGATGATGATGATGATGATGATGATGATGATGATGATGATGATGATGATGATGATGATGATGATGATGATGATGATGATGATGATGATGATGATGATGATGATAGATAATGATGATGATGATGATGATGATGCGGAGAACAGCAACGATGATGATGATGATGATGATGATGATGATGATGATGATGATGATGATGATGATGATGATGATGATGATGATGATGATGATGATGATGATGATAATAATAATGATGATGAGGATGATGACGCGGACGATGATGATGATGATGATGATGATGATGATGATGATGATGATGATGATGATGATGATGATGATGATGATGATGATGATGATGATGATGATGATGATGATGATGATGATGATGAAGATTATGATGATGATGATGATGATGATGATGATGATGATGATGATGATGATGATGATGATGATGATGATGATGATGATGATAATGAGGATGTTGATTATGATGTCTATGACGGTGACGATAATGCTACTGATTATTATGATATAGCGATGAAGACGATGACGTTGCTGATGGTGATATGACGATGATGTGAAGATGATGATATGACGATAATTATAATGATGATGATATGACCATGATGACGATAATGATTATTATTATAACGATGACCCATGATGTTGATGATATGGCGATGGTGATGATGATAACATGACGATGATGACGATGGTGATGATGATTGTAACGTTGATGATGATGACATGACGATGGTGATGATAATGCGAAGATGATGACGATGATGATGATGATGATGATGATGATGATGATACAATCATTCTATATTTTTTATTATCTTGTTATTTTTTGAAATTTAATTTATTTGGTTATTATTTTCTAGTTATATCGAATTGAAGAATCATTACTAACAACTTTTTTTATTTCTGCTTATGACGACGATGGTGATGACAGTGATGCTGTTGATTATGATGTTGATGATAATAAGTTTGGCAGCGTTGTTGATGATGATGATTGTTTTGGTGATTATGATGATGGTATGACGATGATGGCGATGATGGTGATCATTATTATAACGATAATAATGATTATTAACATGACGATGATGATATTCCGATTATGATGATGATGACGATTCTTTTGAAGATGATGATTATTATGACCTTAGTGAAGACCGAGTCATATGAATTTTTAATTCACAGTTCGTATGGTGGCACTAATTCTGCCACAGGGCTAAGAAGTTTGCACTGGCATTTGTATTTCCTAAAAGTCTCCCGCAGCTTAGATGTTTCAACACTAACACTAATGGTGCCGTTTTCAGAACCATCATCATCATGTCCAGCCACACAAAAGTCAAAACTGGCTAATGTGTCACTGCCAACTGGAGTATCACAATTGATTTATTTGTGAACAAGACGATTGTCTCCCTTTATCACCTGTAAGGCTTCCGTAATAGTTGCCGGTAATAATAGTTATGACCTGAGCTTCTCCAGCCTAAAAATTTCTGTGGATTTGGTCAGACGTTGGGAATCTGAATTTTCGGAAGACCAAAACTATTTACCAACAACTGAAATGCCCTTTTATGTTATAGATATTTGGTATTATTTTAAGATTACCTTAACCGTGCTTTGATCTATTTCTTTTGAATCGAAAACAGCAAAATTATTTTCAGTCACACATAGAGTATCCACGGTTTTCTATCGTGCAACACCGTGGAACAACGTTAAAGAGATATTCTCAGTCATATTTATTGACATTTTTAGATCTCCTATAGTCATCTTCAGAACGCGACGATAAGCTGATTGACGAGAACTAATTCGCAATGTAGATAAAGAATAAGCAAACTTATCCTAGTATTTCGGCAAAACTTTTTATCTAGCTGAAAATTTTAGTTTGCTCTGCAAAATTCGCAGCCCAGCCCTCAAAGTCGATTCTGTTTGCTGGGTGTGTTTAAATAGGGTGAAATATCCGCTCCTACTGATAAGTCATCAGTAAGCTCGAGGTTATACCTTTCGTTCATGCTGGTTGTCGTGTATTTTCACGACCCTATTTGAACTACTTCCAGTACGCAATAGAATAATTACTAGTTCTCCGCAATAAAGAATATATAACATTTATATATTTAATTGATTAATGTCATGATGACCAAAACGTATGATAACTGATATCGATCAAGGCCAGAGTGTATGAATCTGCTGAAGTAATTGGTGCTCAGATGTAGTTGTACTTCTCAATTTTTGTGACAGCATATTTTGAAATTCATTGTGTTGGTACCATGTACCGTCTCGACGCCGTAATGTTGCTACCATGTACCGCCTCGGCAACAATAATGTTGCTACCATGTACCGATTCGGCAACCATAGTTTTGTTATCAGGTATTGACACACCAACAAGAGTGTTGGTACCCTTTACAGACTCGGTATATATATATATATATATATATATATATATATATATATATATATATATATATATATATATAATACATAGTGAGTTAGCTGTGAAATTGCATTGTCAAAAACTTTATATGAAACTAACTTCACTATTGCAGGTTTACACATTCGTATAGGAGATTGTACCGTCTAGTTGTTTCACATTACTCACCAAAATATATAGTGGCATAGGTCGTAATACCTGCTCACTAATAAGCACGAAACGAATGTTCACGTGGGATTGTACCTTTCGTTCATTCTGAGCCTGGTTTATCCTTCTGGTCATATTTGAACTAATTTGTTACTAGGTGCACAACACCCGTTACACAAAATTACAAAGTGCCGACTATAGTTAGCTTCTTTTTTCGTCAGCGTTTTTGTTGTAGTTTGCCATTTTGTGGGCTTCGTAGTTGCCCAGATTAGCTAGTAAATTAATTAAACGTTTATTGAATAAGATATTCAGCTAGTCAGCTTGTAACATTATTGAACTAATAAGTACTTTTTACAAATTTGTTGTCTACTGTGAGGCTATTTAGTTAAAGAGAGCTTGTTAATGAGGATACGCCCGTGTATAATATTTTCCGTTTCGTTTTGTGTATTGTTTGCGTACGGGTGTAGTGTAACATTGCGCTCTCGATCAAGGAATTCTCTTTCTTTCGTGTTCCCAAATATTCTGTCTGACTATGCTGTTAATGTCAAGTGTGCAAATGTATTGTTAACGATGACTCACTTCTTATGCATATGCTTTGAAAGATCTCGTCATGATAGTGCCTCTGAGGCATAAATAATGCATTAACTAGACTATTTCTTGCATTAAAATTGTTCACAATAGAGGTCTTTTAAGTAGTACACTTGATGAAATTTATATTTTTTTGATTATCTAAAATCATATATGCATTAAAATGTTAAGTTTTGCGTTGAAATTAGGTTATATAGAGCGAAAATTATGTTCCAGTTAGCATGCAAATATGATACTAGATCTTTTGCTCATGAGTGAACTAGTTTGTTCGTAAGTGCACTATTTAACTATGTCAACCATTGCTATTCCGTATGTTGTATTTTTCACTAGTCTCTGTTATCGAATCTGTCACAAATAAAAAGCAAGTTGTTCACACGTTGTGGATCAATTAGTTTTTAATTTTTACACAATCGCCTCTTTGGATCAAAAAAACTATCTCAACACAGTGTGAAAGGTAAAATTCCATTGCAGTTTGCACCATACTCGATCTAAAATCGGAATTCACCTCGTAATCAATCATATTTAATCAGTCTTTGTAAATATTTTATTCGTGTATTGAACGGAGATTTGATCGTACCTAATTTCCAGTGTTTTGTATGAACTATGTTGAAGCCTTCGGAAGAAAGGGACGAATCTGCACGCAGTGATAAAGAAAGCGAACTCGAGGTACACATGGAAATAAGGACCAGTCGGATCTTTGCGAAACTGATAGTGCAAAGCGACAACTCGCGAACGCAAATCGCAGAGATTTAACATTTGAAACTCGCACTGCGCAACCATTCAACGTTTTGCGTATGCCCTCATTCCGATTGCCCAATAGAGCTCTGTTCTCTCATCCAGCACCAAATTGGCGTAAGAAACAAGGTGGGCAGATTTTGACATGGAAGAAACAATTAGTCACTTACATCCAAATTGGGTAGTATAGGATCCACTCGTCTGCCGGGATGGGGTCCTCGTGCACATCACAGTTCTTGGTTAGAAACCCTTAGCGATATGTCAGCGAATCGAGCTCAGTGGCGATCTTGTTGCAGATGTATAGTAGAATCATCTTCGTAACTTTCTTTTCTTAGTAGGGCAAAGTTAGCTGCGAGGTTCGGTTTGTTTATGACGTGATACGGTGAAATCCGCAAGGAAGCTGTGTTGCTGATGTCGCCTTGCCCGAATGCTAACTTGGCCATAATGGTGTTGTGGAGAGGTTTAGTTTGCCTCATTTCTGTGAGTTATCCTGATAAATTTACTCATAATAGCAAGGTTTTCCTTCTCTCTTTACCCCTCTCCCTCTCTCGTAAATCTCAATAATAATTTATCTAAATTCACTTATATACTTTTTTTCACTCCTTATGGTTATATGGCAGTGAAACATTAGTCACTTGACTTTTGTGTGGCTGGAAATGCTGATGATGATAATGATTCAAAATGTACATGTATTTACGTATGTTGGAACTGATATGGAAAAGGTACGATTTGGTTTTGTGCCTACATCTTTAATGAAATATATCTTTTAGATCAAACAGTGCACAAACCAACACAACGCTTTCCTATTTCAAAGCAGTATGCGAACATGCGTGCCCATATGGAGGCTATCGATACAGGCTAGTTAGGACTTGAACAATTTTTCCTGCGCTAAAATTGACATGAGGCTTTTATGGCACCGTTCGAAATGATATTTAGTTATGTTTCATCTATTTTTTTAACATACCGAACTAATACTCTTATATATATCCGTCGTAAAGTCCATCCCCTCCTCAACGTGGTACGACGGTGTCAACCATGTCTCGATGGCCGATCGTACATGGGCTAACGGGACTATGGCGGTGGTGTCACCAGGGCGTGGTGGATTTCCGACCGGCAATCGGATCTCCTATAAAATACCACATGAGCCCGACGACAGCACCATGACTCGGCGTGTGTTCCCCGCCACAAAAGGGTTCAACAGCCACAGGATTACATGGACTCCTGGACGGTACCCCGTACTTCCGAATGGCGAATGAGCTCTCAACAGCCACCGGCAACCATGCAACTTACTGCTGCCTTGCAGACTGCGCTTGGATGTGCAAAGACTAGAGGTGCGTCCTCGATCAAAAAGCCGAGTGGTGAGGGGACACCACTTGTACCAAATTCCCAAGAAACTCCATGAAATCAATGGAGCCGGCTTATCCTCCAAAAGGAGTCAGCCGCAGTAAAGTAAAGTAAGTCTTATATATATATATATATATATATATATATATATATATATATATATATATATATATATATACATCATTACGCACAGCTATAAAAAGCAATTACTGACTAATGCTTCGCTGTCAATTAACCATAAGAAGAACAACACAAAAACAAAATTTTTAATAACGACAAAAGTAAAAATTTTGTCACAAAAATTATTAGAAAGATTCATGAGTAAGTGGTTCTAGTTACTATGAGTATATATGGACCTAGATAACAAATAGAAGTGAAACAATCTGAACATCTACACAGCACGAATACGGTCAAGTGAGCATTAAGGCAAGACACCCTTGGCAATAGAGCATTTCTGCGGTTTTCAATGTATTACGCCATAAGTAAAACCGAGCTTCGCAGCCAACTCTGCCCAATTAAGAAAAGAGAGATACGAAGATGATTCTGCAAGAAATCTGCAACAAGATCGCCACTGAGCTCGACTCGACGCCAAATCGCAAATGGTTTTCACCCAAGATGCGCACATGGCAGGCGGACGGGTTCCATACTGCCCAACATGGATGTAGTTGACTTTAACTGTTTGTGCCATGTAAAAATCTGTCCATCTTGGTTCTTACGTCAATCTGGCGCTGGATTAGGAAAGTTCTCACTTTGGGCATACGCAGAACGTGACCGAGCCAACGTTATTGATGGAGCCTAATTTGTTTTTCCTAGTGAGGAGCATTTATTGAGCTATCCAAAACTACGTCTACGAATGTCAGTATTGGATATTCATTGTTGATACTTCTTAAACAACGATGGTCGAATGCCTGTAAGCATCTAAAATCATCAACTCTGAGGGGCCAAGTCTCACTAGCGTATAGTAAAACTGCGCGTACAGATGCATAGCAAATACGACTTTTACGGTAGTGTAAAAACTCGCGCTTCTCAATAAATGGCGAATCTTCGAAAAAGCTACTCTAGCTATCGCGATGCTCATACTCACCTCGCGTTAGACATTTCGTGTTTTATTGATAAAGCTGCCAAGGTATGCAAACCTGTCAACTATATCTAGATCTTCACTCTGCAGTTGCAGAGTTGTAGTGATTGGTGTGTGATCCTGTAAAAGTATCTTACATTTAGAGGATGCATATTTCTTACCGAAAGACGGAAAATCGTCTGCTAATCCATTCAAGGTGGCCTGATCAGAATCTCGAATGTCGAATAATAGTACGATATCGTGTGCATAGTCAGAATCGGCAAGTTTTTCGCCCGCGAGAACTTCAACACGTGCATCCTGAATGTGTGGATTGATTACAATATTTAACAAAAAGGGGGAAGTGGACAACCGTACGAAAGCCACTGCTGGTAGTAAAATTGTGTATTAATTCGTTGTAGACCTTAACGCGACTAGAAATGTTTGTGTAGAGAGCGCGTATAATATTTATAAATTTCGCCGGCACACCCATTTTCGGCAGAGTATTGAATATAACATGGCGATCCACCGAGTCAAATTCATCCTCGAAATCTAGAAAGGTAGCTATTATTTGACGTCGATATACAAGTCGCTGTTCAAGAAATAGCCTTAAGGTATAAATATTATCTATACAACCTCTTCCTGACTGCAATCCGGTTTGTTATTCTTTATTATGTGATTCAAGCGAAGTGCTAAGACTGGCGTCAAACTTATAACACGATGTTTTTCACACTTCTATTGCCTTATTTGAACATGGGAATGATGATCGACTCATTTCAAGCAAGCGGTACGGTCCTCACATTCGATATATTACGATAAAGGCTGGGCACTGCCTGCGGCTTTGCGACGTTTAAAAGATAGAATTGCACCCCGTAGTTCTAGCTCTGATGATTCTTCGAGATTAACATACCATTCTGTTCATAAAGGTATACTTTCGCGTATCGGAACTGACGCATGTGACCAAGAAAATTGATTTGTGAATTGTTCAGCCCACCTATCGATACAACTTGTTTTATCCGTTATTAGATGGTTGCAACTATCATTGACAGTTACGCGTATAAGTTGCAACAAATAACGGCTATTACCTGATGCGAACAGTTCTTCCATCTCTTCCATCTCCAACTAATTGCTACACGATCTATTTGAGTCCACCATTGTCCAGGTGCTGGAGAACGCCATATGGCGCAACATTTTACACTACGTCTGAAGTTTGTTCTACTTAATTATAATCTATGTTTCACGCAGCTATCCAAAAATTGCTCGCCATCATCTAAATGCATTTCTGTGTTACTTAAACGCACAAATTGATCATTCATGACATCAATATTCAAAACTATATATGAACATCTTGCTGTCGTTTGTGCTGCAATCGGTCAGAGAATCTGCAGATACAACGAAAAAGCAACATTTCCGGCATTACTTTTAGTAGATGTATTCGAGTGTGCCGCACAAAATTGGCTATTTCCGAGTCCATTCATTTGAGCAAGCTACAGCTCGTGTGCAAAGAACAAGACAGACGCTCAATTTACAACCTTGAGTAAACTCAGTGGAGCCAGGATACTTCTTGATTGGTTGCGCAGTGCGTGCTTCAAATGTTGAATCTCCTGGACGCGTCAACCCTAATTATGAGTACTTATTAAGGACAAAACCTGTCTATTTGCTGAATTTCATTTGCATCCATATGCTGTTTAGTTTGTCCTGACAACATATAATATAATTCATGGTACTAATTTATCTATATCTCTATATATATATATATATATATATATATATATATATATATATATTGCTAGAGCCTCATTAACAGGAAACGCACAGGAGTAAAACTTGAATACTTGAAGTAGCCAAAAAGTCGAAAGCCTGAGTATAACACATGCTATCTACAGATGAGTAACATAATTATTCACTGTCACGGGCAAAACACACGCGCTAGCTACACTTAAATTATACGCCATATTCTAGTCTGCCTGATGTAAATAATGTCAATAAATTGTTGCAAGTCCGCGATTTGCGTACGCGGGTTGTCGCTTTGCACTGTCAGTTTCGCGAAGATCCGATTGATCCCCATTTCCGAGTATGCGTCTGTTTCGTTTTCGATCAGGCTGCGTGCGTATACGTCCCTTTCTTCCAAATGCGTCATCGTTAATTCTAACCACTGGAAATGTGGTCCACATTTGCATAAATCTGCTATTATGAGTGTTGTGCTGTGTATTGTGGTCTGATAATGGAGCCGGAAACTAGGCCCCGAAACGTCGCCTGTCAAAGAAGATTGGATCGCACCTCATTTCCAGTGGTCAGTATGAAGGATGTTGAAGCCTTCGGAAGAAAAGAACGAATACGCACCCAGCCTGATCGGAGACAGTACAGATGCGTACTTGGAAATGGGGATTAAACGGATTTTTTCGAAACTGATAGTGCAAAGAGACAACCCACGCGCGCAAATCGCGGCCTTGCAACATATGACGCTAGCATGCCGAAAAACTTCAAAGGATAAATGATGTCATGCTTACCGCGAAATGTGATAACTGATATCGATCAAGGCCAGAGTGTATGGATTTACTGGAGTAACAGGTGTTCAGATATTGTTGTAATTCTCAATTTCGGTGAACTTTAGCATAAATTGATATCCATCATGTTGGTATCATGTACCGACTCGGAAACCATAGTGTTAGTATCCGGTACTCATCGATTTCAAAAAAGGTATCAGTTACTAACACAATAGCCATAGTGTTAGTATCCTTTACAGACTCGGTATATATATTATATAGTGTGAGTTAGCATTGAAGTCGCATTGTCGTTGACTTTAAATGATGTTAGCTTCACTATTGCAGGTTTACACATTCGTCTAGGAGATTGTACCGTCCTATTATCGAACATTCTTCACCCAAATATGTAGTGGTTAAAGGGCGTAATACTTTACTTACTTTTTACTTTACTGCGGCTGACTCCTTTTGGAGGATAAGCCGGCTCCACATTTCATGGAGTTTCTTGGGAATTTGGTACAAGAGGTGTCCCTCCCAGCTCCTACGGATGAGTCCCCAGTAAGCACGAAACGAATGTGCATGAGGTCTCACGCCCGTTCATGCCTTTGGTTACTCCCTTCTGGGTCACGACTGAGTGCGTTGTTACTAGGTTCACTTAAACCTAAAATACATACTTGCATATATATTAGGTCTTCGCAACAAACAGTATTGAACTGATAAATTCGATTATTGCATTAGTACTTACGCATTAAATAATAACTGATTGCGAGGGTAGTGATAACAAATATTTATGTTCTCACTCGGGTTGGGAACTCTCGAATATTTTTACTATTGGAATTTGCATGTGCTACTACATATTTCCGAAATTAATTGCCTATTTATCCGCAAAACATTAACATCTATTATTGAAAGTTTTAGCCCTGACTTTAATCATCGATGATGCACATTCGTACATTACAAAATAGCATAATGTTAACATTATATGCTGAATTTTTCACTGCCACATAACCCTAAAATAAATATTTATGTGTTTAAAACACTAGATGGCATATTCGTAGTGAATGGTTGATACGCTTGATCCTATCTCTTCTAAGACACCACCAGTATGGCCCAATTAGTCATATAAGCACATACACCATCCAACCGATAGTAAGTTCAGTTCTCCAGGAAAATGGAAGCAAATGCGCCTCGGCGCGAGCCCCGATTGAGATAAGCGCGGTATGGTAGGTGTAGTAAAAGATTTAAAAGATTCAGCCAACGCGCCTTAATTCGAGCCCTAGGTGTGGCAATTCTTGCTAGCACTTGATGGATGTGTCTGTCTTATTTAATTTTTTCCAATTAAACAATCATTGATTGCGCTGTTGGTGATATCATTTGTGTAAATCAAGGTACCACGCTTAACATAAAGATGCTTCTCCATATTATATATATATATATATATATATATATATATATATATATATATATATAGTATACAACTGGAATTGTGAGTGTGCGGCAGGGTGGCTCAGTGGTTATAGCACCAGATTCCGAAGCAGACGTGCCCAGGTTCGAGCCCTGTCCGCAGCAAATTCTGGCCAGTACATGATGAGTTCCCAATAAGGACGAAACCGGTCTACTGGATGAATTGCCTTTTCTACACTACACAATTCTCAGTTTATACTGACATATGTAAGTAATTGATTGGTCAGGTGCTTATATCAAGATCGCAAAGTTGATTACACTAATTGCTATCACCGTTTGTGCAACTAATGTTCATTTATTATAATCAAGGTTGCGGTCTTGATATAAGCACCTGACCCATTAATTACTTACACATGTCAGTCTAAACTAAGAATTGTATAGTGTAGAAAAGGCAACTCATCCAGTAGAACGGTTTCATCCTTACTGGGAACTCATCATGTATTGGCCAGAATTTCATTTAGTTTTACTGTGATTAGTTTATACTGCCAAATATATTTATCATGAGATTGGTGTCTATCTCAAGCTGGCAGTGTCTATTTAAATAATTTTTATCACATTGTGCGCAATCAATGATTGTTCAATTGTAGAAATCTTTAATTCAATACGAATAACTCTGGCAGCCTAGTGACTTTTCTAAAATGGCAGATTGGGAGTTGCTAGTTGTAACTTCATTTCTAAATATCTGGCGTACGTGCTCAACTCGAAAGAAAGGCTAAACAAAAATATGAGTTTTTCTATAGCGAAAATTTGTGTGTGTGTGGTGTACGACAGGATGGCGCAGACAGACTGTGAAACAAATGTGCCCTGATTTAGCCTTTTCCGCTGGAAAATTGGACATTACTTGAAGAGTCTCCATTTAGGACGAAACTGGTCTGCTGGGAGCATTGTCTTAATTTATTGTTCTTAATTTATACTGGCGAATATATATATACATATATATAGGATTTGTGCTTATCTCGAACATGCAACCTTGATTTAAATTATATTAGCAGGTTGCTTGTTTCCATTTTTTCCTAGAAATCGTTTTCAATTTAGCATTACTAGTTTTATGTTAAGGTCTGCAGGTAGATTTGACCAACATGACCTTGAGCACCATTACCTTTTTTATAAGCATGAAACATTTATTAGTTTGTCTGTAAATAATTTTTCTAATGGAAATTAGACCATACTTTAATTTTGCTCTGTAGTTGTGTTGATAGATGTTTATATTGAGAAGCGCAGGTTTAGTTACGTCTGTGGTAATATTTGTCATTGCAAATATGTACTGTTGCTGATATTTATTTTATCAGCAGTATAAAAGCGCTTTTGCCAGTGTAAATGTGTCTCTTGTTTGTTGTCTGTCTTACACATTTGAGTAGGGAAATTATTGCAATTTATGCTGTGAATGCATAGAAGGATTTTTTTAAATGTGAAGAGCTACTTGTGTCCTTATTTTCCGCATTTGAATGTATGCAGACTTGTACAGGTTGTAAATTTAGACTAGGTTCACGATGACTCATTCAGCCGACCTGATTGTGTTCACAGAAATACAGGTGGACAGATATTGCTCATGATGTTTACGATAGTCATTAAATGCGATTGACTTTGTTTTTGTCTGTCGTGTTGCCTAGTTACATTGTATTCTTCTTAAAATAAAACAGATTCAGCCGTCGTGACCTGGCCATTGCAGACTTCACATACAAGGAACAGAGGAAATTTGTAACATTAGACTATTCAGTGTTTCGCATTTTGGCAATAGTTGTGGTGCCACTGTTTTAGCTCATGACTGGGGCGAAAAAAGTAGTTTATTAAACGAACATTGGTTGCGTGGGTGGTGAAAACAATTAATTCAATCAAGTTAGCAATCTTGATTTAAAAACCTTACCCATTATGTAAATTCATTTGTAAGGGCAAACTAAGTATCGTATAGTGTAGAAAAGGCAATTAATCTAGTAGACCGGTTTCGTCGTCATCACGTACTGTCCAGAATTTGCCGCCGACAGGGCTCGAATCTGAGCACGTTTGTTACAGAATATGGTGCTATAACCAAATTCTGACCAAAAAACGTTAGTATATAACTGAAAAAAGGTGTTTAGTATTTGGCAGGTTGGCTCCGTGGTTAGAGCACCAAATCCCTAAGCAGACGTGCCAAGTTTCGAGCCCTGTCCGCGGCAAATTCTTGACGAGCTTCCAGCATGGACGAAACTCCATAATGCAGTAATTCAGCTACCTAAATAATCTTTAAAAGAAACATTTTTCGCGACAAGGAATAGATTATTTACTTAAACTAATATTTCCACTTGACATATTGATTGTCAACTTAGTGGGTAATGTGCTTTCCACTGAAAAATATATCCGTACCAGGATATCGAAATATCTGGGAAAATCATGAAGAAAATGGATTCACACAATTCGGTACGCAATTCGAAAATCAGGTAAATTCAGCTACCTGTACTGGTTAACCTATATTACTATCAATCGAGGCAGTTAAAGCATCAGAGAGTGCGGCTAGAACTATGCCATTGCTTACGATTTCGCATGAAATTCATCAGTAGCCTTCTCGGATGGTTAGTTCCGTCTACTAACTTTTGTACTGAGATGCGTTGTCGAAACATATTCTGATTCTGACACCTTTTTCAACGGCTCGAGGCTTGCTGCGTTATCGCTAACGTGTTACCTGTGTTGCCTATTATTAGCGTTCTCGCTTCGAACATGGATTATTTGATAGAACGAGCTATTTGCTGTCTCGATTTAATAGAAATTTGTGAGTCAGTGCATGTTATTTTATTCTCGAAATAAATGTCTTTGCAACATTGATTACTGCCATGCACCGTCGTAAAGTCCATCCCCTCCTCAACGTGGTACGACGGTGTCAACCATGTCTCGATGACCGATCGTACATGGGCTAACGGGGCTATGGCGGTGGTGTCACCAGGGCGTGGTGGATTTCCGACCGGCAATCGGATCTCCTATAAAATACCACATGAGCCCGACGACGGCACCATGACTCGGCGTGTGTTCCCCGCCACAAAAGGGTTCAACAACCACAGGATTACATGGACTCCTGGACAGTACCCCGTACTTCCGAATGGCGAATGAGCTCTCAACAGCCACCGGCAACCATGCAACTTACTGCTGCCTTGCAGACTGCGCTTGGATGTGCAAAGGCTAGAGGTGCGTCCTCGATCAAAAAGCCGAGTGGTGAGGGGACACCACTTGTACCAAATTCCAAAGAAACTCCATGAAATGTGGAGCCGGCTTATCCTCCAAAAGGAGTCAGCCGCAGTAAAGTAAAAGTAAGTACCTATATACGCTAATAATTAAACCTTCGTTGGCGTGGTGTCCTCAGCAGACTACAACTCACATGCAGAGTCCAGTTTATTGGCCCTGGTTACATTAGAACCCTATTAATTTCCGTCTCGATCGCTTTGTTATCTGGCCAAAGCAAGCTTCCCCTGAACACCATGGCACTTATTAAGCGTTGTTTGTTCAAGCTAGCTGACGCTTTGTCGGGTTTGCAACCACATGAGGCTGTCATGTTTATGCTCCAGGAACCCAACCGGATATGGCGCGCTTTTGAACACGTCTGGGCATTTGGACGAAATTATCTAGGCTCTATAAAATGCAGCAATACTGGCGATCACATTGTTGTCACTGACGTCACGGATGAGCCCCTCTATTACATCGTGCCGACACAATTCCTTGTAATTATTTGTGTTATATACGGTGACTCAGCGAAGGGTTTTTACAAGTGTGTGAGAAACAATATCAGTATGTAAAGACACCAGTTGCTGTGAACAGTTCATAACTTAGTGGGTAGATTTATTGAGAACTAAGTTAATAAATGGTGATATCTACACTCTGTTCTTTATTGTGGTGGATACTCAGGTGCCTTTGTTGGATTTAGAATTTATTAGAATATAGGTTGCGACCTGTCATTGCAAGAATACAATTCCATGCTGGTGAGAAGAGTAACGAATCCAGTATAACATATTTCGGCTAGACAACACAATTAAGCAATAATTGCTTGTGTGGGTTTTGGTGACAATTCTTTAAATCAAGTTTGC
>JAQBSW010006291.1:0-49743 GCA_029291075.1 Eudiplozoon nipponicum | reverse complement strand
AGTTAATGTTCGTGACGGCATAGAAATTGTGCAGCCGACATTTCCAGTCAAGTTCAATGTATGCAAGACTGCTAGAGGTGAGAGTCGCATATCTAAATTTGATTTCAATATATATTCAATGCGGTTTGATACTCGATAGTCAGTTTGCCATCGTACTCTGATGATGATCATGGAAGGTCGAAACGCGTCAGTGCGTTGCAGCTGGCGGTAGTTTTGTTATGTTTTTCGTAGACTGGTTAAATACAATGGGGTTGGTGTTTACTTCAAGCTCGCAAACTTGATTTAAAGCAACCATCTATATTGTTGTTAACTTACAATAATCTATCGAAGTTATACTGCTCTTTTATAGAATTGACATTTTATGGTGTTGTGTAGGATATTAATTTTTCGAACGTGGTAACTGGTAAAATAGAAATTTTACCTTTTTTTAAAAATTAATTTTTAATAAGGCAGCCTGCAGTAAATGGTTATTTGCGCAAATTTAGTTAGCCAATTTTTGAGCATATTTTGAAAGACCTGTTCCGAAATTCTTTATATCAGATCCAGTACAATTGAATTCCTAACACTATATTCTGATCAAGTGGGCCAATTTTCATCAATTTTTAATAAATAATTATTTTAGAAAACGCATATTTTTTTATTCTGGTCTCGACAAATAAAATATTTTACAAATTAATTATTTATTTCCATAAATAATGAATAATTTATAGCGATATTGGTGCACATCTAACCATGTCGGTCATTGATTGTAAAGTACATAAATGCATATAACGATTTAATAAGGGTTAAGCCTGATCTGACTAAAGTTATCGATTTTAAATCACGTTGAAAATGCCATTTGTCCGAGGGTGTCCAATTCTGACAAAAATTTAATTTAGTTCTGTATTTAAGCAATCACAGCATGCGCCAGTGGTGACTACATTTCCTTAAATCAATTTCGCGAAATCGACAACGATGATTAATGTTCAAAATATTTTGTCAATAACTGCTATTTATGATTATTTTTGTCATGATGGGCGTCTAGCTAAATAAAATTGAATTAGCGTTTATCTCGAGTTTACAGACTTGTTGTAAATAAACATAGTGTCCTTTGCTTACTTGCTTGCTTATCAATATTACCAAATACGTGCCGTAGTTTTATTAAATTAGAGTGAGAAAAGAAGTCTCTAAGGTAGGAATGACAATTAAAACAATTATAATATCGTGTTAATACTTCAAATTAAACATCTTTCTACATTTTTTATTATTTTTATCAAAGTTGAGGTCTTGATATAAACACTTGACCAATTAATTACTTACATATGTCAATATAAACTAAGAATTGTATAGTGTAGAAAAGGAAATTCATCTTAAAACAATAATAGACTAACCAAGTTACATTAGTTAGTATATATCTTAAAATTGTGTGTAGTTTAGTTAACGGCAGGGTGGCTCAGTGATTAGAGCACCAGATTCCGAAGCAGACGTGCTCAGGTTCGAGCTCTGTCCGCGGCAATTTCTGGCCAGTACATGATGAGTTCCCAATAAGGACGAAACCGGTCAACTGGATTAATTGCCTTTTCTACACTATACAATTCTTAGTTTATTATGACATTTTTAAGTAATTAATTCGTCAGGTGCTTATATCACGGCAGCAACCTTGATTATATGAATTGTTATCGCCTCACGCGCAACCAATGTTTGTTTAATTATAAAAATTTTCCTACATTTTTTATTTTAACTTGACTGCAATTAACGGGAAAAACACCATTTATTAATAAATACTCAAAGGAAAAGGGATTTCCTATCGATTAAAGTTGGTCAATAATCCTCATTAATTAAATATTTTCTATTATTTTTATTATACATGTGTAAAACGAAATTTACGCAAAAGTGTAACCGAACAGTAAGACTTGTCTTTATCCAAAATTACTTTTAAATACGTACTGCTCTTCCTCGTTCATGCAGCGAACTTTCACTAAATATGAAAAATAAAAATCATGTACAGATTTATTCCAGGTTATTTCGCTATATGATATTGCATAACATATATATTTTTTAATGCAGTTCATTAGTGAAAGAAGTTCTACCATATTAGCTTTTCATATTTGTGTTCGAACGTAATAACAACTTCATAACACAAATTAATTTCTCTAACAGCAATTTTGAATAATTGTGGTATATATATACATATATATATATACATATATATATATATATATATATATATTTGTACGCTTTACAGAATATACGTTTATCTAATCTAGAATTTGAAATAACTTCAATGAAAAAAACAACTGGAATTAAAATTTAATGATCGATAAGATTAAAACTCATGAAAATAGATGTTCAATCATTCATTTTCGACGAATAGAAAAACTAGTGGAACACTACGCATTTCTACAATTTAAAAATCATTGTTTGCGCGGACGAAAATACCATATTTTTAACATAATTACCTGACTCTAAATAAGCAACGTTTCAACTCAGTTTTCCATTGAGATTTGATCACAATTATGAATTCGTTATAAGCACGACACCCTAATACATTTACGAACCAAAATTTTGCTGTAATTTACAGTGACAATATTCATATATGCAAAGATAAACGTTTAAATAACCATTAAAATTGCCTTCAATTTATAGTGTAGAAATAAGTTAATAGCGTAAAAAATTTTAACCAATCAAAGATATTAAACAATAGATCCTTGTTTACGAGATTTTAAGTGAAAAATCATTAATATAAGACACAAATTTGGCCCAAATTTTATTTGCGACTCACGGGTGATATATTAGTTGTTGAGAATGTTGAGGTGAATGAGATGGCAAATTTCGGAAAATTCTTCCCTGAAATAAGCGATTTTAAATTTATAAATGTAAATGGTTCGTCTGGTAAATTACTATTTTGGATGTCAAATTAACTAGAATTAGTTGTAAATTGGAGATATATTTAGACAAATATACCCTAGGCTGACAGGGATAGTTATCCGTATCGAATAAGAGACATTTTTTAATTCATTAACAATAAGAAGTAGTAACTAAGCAGAAATAAAGCATAGTGACACGTTAGTCAGTTTGCTGTCGTGCTCTGAAGACAATAATGGAAAATCGAAACATGCCAGATCGTGTCAATGACGGTAGTTTGGCTCTGTTGAGCGACAATTTAAATACCATGGAATTGGTGTTTATGTCAAGCTCGCAAACTTCAGTTAAAGAATAGAGTATAGTAAAATGGAATTATGAAGACAGCGAGAAATATTTAGTGCTCATGATTACCTCTGTGTGTTAATATAAATAAAATTGTTGGATGCCATAATTCAATTTAATCCTTTATTATACCTGACAGCGCGAAAGGGGAATTTACAATCATAGTAGTAACGGATCCAAAACCAAAAAAGGTAAATCAGCAATAAGGAAATAAGAAATAAGAGTCATATTAAGACAGTTCGTTATCCTGGGCAATACACTTCCTAACCAAATGGAAAAAATTAACCCGTAGAAACACTAAGAGTGTATGAAATCCCATACAAAATCTGGATGTTTATGAATGTTGGTGAAAAAATGAGCTCAATCAAGCTGAACGGAATAGAAATTGGAACTGCATTTAAATATGTAGGTGTTACCAAATCTGATCTTGTCCGCTATTAAGTGGACACTGGATACACAGTTAACAGTTCTGATTGCCTACAAATATAAAGATGCAGTCGTAAGAGATTGAAGAGATTGAAAATAAATCAACAAGTGATATAATGAATGAAAAAGCAATGGGAAAAACATTAGGTTGGCATTGGAGCAAAAAGTGAACTATTAAAAATGAAACTGCGATCGCATGACGTTGAATCAGAGTCTAGCTCTAGTAAATTACTAAGAATATTGGGTTAAGTTTAGCTTATTACTCGAATCATAAAATGACAACCGTTTAATTAATAATTTGTAATAATATTATTCATTCTTTCACTTTTCAAAATTGGTATTACTCTATATAATAATTGGTACACCTATTAATGGATTTTAACTTCATTATCTACTTTCCACAAAATACTCAACATTTCGTTATTTAATTTTTGTCATTTCATTGGCGGACCTTCCCCTATTTTATTTCATATGAAAATTAAGCATCTTATTTTATTACAATTTTAATCACTATACCTACCATGCATTTACTTTGGTTGTATTTTTATTACTGTGCCCCTCTCCCTTATTAACTACGTTTAATAGATCCCTTCAAATGTAAAAATTAACACTATTAGTCTGGTGCGTGTAAAAGATATATAAAATTACATTACATTTGTATACGTATATACAATAAAACTTACCCGGTATACACAAAAACGCACATACACGACGTTTGTCTATCTAAAGAAAATTCTGTAACAATTCCGTAATTAGCCGGTCACTAGTGCGAATGGAGCAATTGAAGTGAAATTTCACACTTACATCATTGGTCTGTCTTTATTATTTTGATATCTACCATGGTATTATTTCGTTAATTGTGTGTCTGCCTTACTTCGCTTCCATCTTTATCAAGTGAGGTCGCCCTAAATTACATCCCGTCTCATTGTAAAAATGAAACAATTAATCAGACGGGTGCAAACAATAAATATAACTTCAGCCACTGCAATTGCTCTTAGTCAGCTGTACACCTGTGTTTAATTATATTATAACTTGTAAGTTATAGACACTGACGCACACAAAGGTAACATACGCGCACCTGATGAAACGTCAATTAGTTATTTTACAATCTTAAAACAGAAATAAACAGGTTGAAATTAAATTTCACACTTTATTTTTCTGTCTGAATTTATAACATGTGATGATCTATAGACTGAAGGGAGGATACGAAATGAGATCGAAAATATTTTCTAGGAAAATAAGCAATGTGAAAACCACTTGTTAATTGAAATAAGTGGTAGGTAACTAAGCAATATCAAATATCGCACCAAGTTATTCATTTAAAATAACTAATTAACGTTTTAAAAAAACCAGTCTTGTCATCTATGTGCAGAATTATGTTTGAAATGCATTTTAAAATAAATTAATATTAATATACAGATCATATTAATAATTTTAATAAATATGCTACGATGGTATATGTTATTGACTCTGCTTTACGCATTTTGATTGAGAACTACTATTGATTGACATTATAAATTATTTCTAAATCAAAAACTTTCAAAATATATAATATATCAACTTTGCATAGAAAACCGTTACATTACTGAAAGATATCGAGTATAAATTATATACGGCACATCAATCGGCATCACCACTCAGAATTATACGGCGCTCCACTTTGCTTATCAATAGAAAATAAAATACGCAGTTCACAAATAAAGCATAAATCATAAAATAAACGATGGAAATGGCTCAAAGTACGCAATTTAGAAAGGAAAAGTAACTTTTCTACAAGGAGACATTATTGTCATTTTGCAATTTAGAAAAGTGAAGCCATTGGAAATTATGGTAAAAGTTTTACTATGTTACTGACTATTAGATTTAAATATCAAAGTCAAATTCTGATGAAATATATCAGCATTTTTGTCGTAGAAATGTTTCGGTAAATAACAAATTTTATCTATTACTCGAAGTCATAAATGGAAGAAAACCTAAAGACACATTTCGCAACGCGAATTCTTTTGTGCGAGATTCAAATATGCAATGATATCATGATGCAAACCCATGTCGTTATAACTGATCATTTCGCAATGTAGCAAGTGCAATTCATACAGTAAACCGATTTCGACATAATTGGGAACACTTCAAGTACTGTCCAGATATTTGACGCGGACGGGACTCGAACCTGGGCGTGTTTGCATCGGAATATGTTATCCTATCCACAGCAGAACCTCACGAAACGGCCGCGCAAATGCATAAGCCATTAAATAACTAAGCAGTGTGCGTAATGTGCGGCAGGATTGCGCAGTAAATAGTCACGGATTCTGTCCAGCTTCGAGCTCTGTGCGCGACAGAATTCTGGACAGTACTCATAAAGTTTCCAACAACGAAAAAATTGTTCTACTGCGTTTCCTACCTTATACTCACTTAGTTTGAACTGAAAATGATATATATATATATATATATATATATATATATATATATATATATATCAATGATCGTTTTATTTATTATGTCACTTATCTTTACGCGACTGTCGATAAATTGAAATAACCTGAGGGTAGAAAATAAAAACAACTTACTCAATAGTGTACACATGTTCTGAAATGTTAGGAACGGAACTCCTGAAATTGTGTATGTGATATAACAATTTTTCAGCGGCTTCGTATATATTTTCTAGTTCAGATTTTTAGCTGAATGTTCTTTGATAATAAAAAGAAGGGCCGGCTAAACCATAGGCTTATAAGGAAAAAACTATAGAGGGAGTCTGAATGAACACAAGGATTCTGAACCAGTTTGTTTCAAAAGTTATCTAGTAGATCTTAAGTTAACTGGGCAAATGCTGATATTTCCTAATATTTGGAGGAATCATATTGGTTTTAATTTAAATCTGTATCAAAGCCATTTCAATATATAACTGTTACTATTAAAAAATTCTTCATATAACATACTATCGTGATTGTATATTTCATAATATTATTTATTACGTTTATTTCATAATTTCGATTAACTTCAGTTTAATCCTACAATACCGTAATAGCATTAGACGTAGCTGTTATTTAACTGCGATTTTTGGCGTTGCTGAAGTAATTAAAAATATTGAAAAATTTGATATTTTTCAAAATTACCTTTATCTGTGTCTTGACTTGAACATTTCGAATTCCAGATTTTTGGTTTATAGAATATACTTCTGCGTCCAATTGCGGTCGCCTTCTTTAGTTCACCCATCATCAACAGATTTCTTCTAAAATGTGATGATGGGTGAACTGAAAAGCGGCCGCCAATGGCCGCCGAAATATATTAAACAAACAAAACAACTAGAATTCAACATATTTTAGTCAAAAAAAAGATCAGATCATTTTGATTTTCAGCCATTTTGCCTTAAAATCATGCAAAAAATGTTTAAGAAAAAAACAGTGTGTTGAAATTCATAATAATCAAGGTTGCGAACTTGATAAATACACCTGATTCATTAAGTACATACATTTAGCACTATAACTGTATGTTCTTAATGGGCTAGGTGTTTATATTAAGTTCGCAACCTTGATTACAGTATATGCTATCACTGCCCGCGCAACAAACGTTCATTTTATTATAAAAGTGTGTTGAAATTGTTTTTCTTTGTTTATTTGAACAATTTATCCGTAAACTTAGTCTAAGTTATATTAAAAATGATTAGTTTAAATTCATGAGGACAATTTTTTTTGGAATTCATGATAACATTTTAACTAATAATTTATTATATTATATACACCCGTATATCCCGATTGGTAATTACTTTTCATTCGTTTACATTTCTGCCATAAGTCATTAGTCTTCGTTTTATGGATTGAACTAAAGCTCAGATGTTTACACTTTATCGCTCGATTCGTCAAACATATAAGCAGGCTCAATATATTTCCACTTATTTGCGAGAAATTAATCTTTTCTAAAGAAAGTTTTCATCAATATTACGTCAATTTTTATTTTTGGTTTATCGTAAAATACATCAACCCAACAACTCCCCCTTTGGCCAATCTCACTTTATGGAAATACTACTACCAAAAACAAGAGGCGACTGATTAAATCCAATAGGATTGGTGTTTACTTCAGGCTGGCAAACTTAATTTAAAGAACTGTTACCACTTCCCGCTAAATCAATTGTTCTTTAATTGTATTATATATATATATATATATATATATATATATATATAATGCGAAAGCCGGAATCAGTCAATGTTTAGACTGTGTAGAAATTGTGCAGCCGACATTTCCAGTCAAGTACAATGTATACGAGACTACTAGAACTGAGAGCCGCATTTATAACTTTGCTTCCCATATATATTTGGATTGCGGTTTGATCTTTGCTAGTCAGTTCGCCTACGTACTCCGACAATCTTCATGGAAGATCGAAACGCGTCAGTTTGCGCGACTAGCGGTAGTTTTGCTATTTTTTCAACGTCTATTTAAACGCAACAGGGTTTGTGTTTTATACAATCTCTTCAATTTGATTTAAAGAATTGTTCCCACCACCAGCTCAATCAATGATTGTCCAAAATTCCTTTATGTTTTAAACATGGCGATTTCACTATTGCAGCTCAGGCCTTAAGGGAAACATTAGTATGCTATAAATCATGAATTTTTAATTTCACTCCAAATATTTTAGCTGATGACCGCGTCCGCAGCATACTCCCAAGGTAGTCGCAGTTATAACTAACTTAAAGCTTTTGATCGGTTCAATTTTAGCTACCAATTTATACAAAAATTATTTTTGACGGCGATGAAACCAGTTATTTTTAAAAACTTTCGGAATTAAACTAGACATGATGCACATCTACTTGCCAAAAACATAATTCTGAACTTACACGTGACGATGTGATTTGAAACACCATCGTCAACCTCAGGGAAGATCGTAATCTGCGTTATAAAACACGATTCGTTTAAAGAATTTAATAGTGCCTGTTATGTTTGTTCATGCTTGTCCACCTCGTATTATGAAAAAGCAAGATCGCATCGACAAAGTACGGTTATCTAACAGACTTTTCGCTATGCCGAGTGAATTTGTTTACTAATAATATCATTGCTCATCTCAATTAAAATGGAAAAAATAACAACTGCGTAACAGAACGACCAGCCAAGCAATATGCAATTTCAAAAACTAGGATGGACAAAACTCAAAAATTGCATATTGTGCAGGTGATGACAAAAATTGTTTGAACCAAGTTTGCGAGCTTCAAATATGTACCCATCCCATTCTATATTACCGGTCGCAAATCATCGTAAACTTACTATCATGCACAGTTATTAATGCGTTTCACACTTCTGTGGTCATCATTAGAGCAAAATCATATGTAGATTTGGCCACCGAAATTTCCAATTAAGTACTTTTCTTGCAAGAATAATTTGTGTGAGAATCACAAATCTAATTTCCGTTTCTCATGTAAGTATTGCGAAATGATCCTTGTTAGTTAGCTGTCATCTTACTCTGAAACTGATTGTGGAAGGTCAAAACGCGTCAGTTCGCATGAGTGACGATAGTTTTGCTATGCCAAAAGGATTTTGGTTTATCCTAAGCTCGAAAAAAATTTTTTAACTTCGATGGAAAGACAGTGTTTAATAGAGGAATGATCACCTCTATTTTAGGATCATTCCCAAGACATATTTTATCTGCTTGCATAATTAAGTCTGTATTTTTCTGCTTTTCTACAGAACATCATCTATTATCAAACCATTTTTATTATTTAATTTGGAAGTCATCAAAAATGACGTACGTACAAGGTTATAATGCTGTGTCACGCAAACTTAGCGTAAATCCACCAATTGATTTGACACAGGCGTTTAAACTGTCATGTTCTTTTACCTTAGTTACTAAACGTCTGGTCGATTGGCCTACATAATTCGATTGACACCATATGCATGTATATCGATAAATTATGTTTTAAGTCAACATCAACGCCTGCTAATTTTTAACTTCTGTTAAAGGTAATTGTGTCACCTTAAATATAACGCGACGTTTAGCTGAATCAAATGTGCATGCAATGCTGCGTCAAATTGCTCTTGCGTTGCACGAGAAACAGCGTCTACCTGAAATAGCAATTTAATTTAAATTGATTTCTTTTTGGTTCGCAACACGCATGTTTCTTCTGATTTCCTCTAATAACAATCGTCTGCACCAAATTTCTACCATATACATTGGGCATTTAATAATTTTTTTTAAATAATATATTCAGCACCTTTTCAATATGTTCTAAGCAGTCTATCAATCCATGAAATAAAGCCATGATGCGCTGATAATGACGCAAAAAGTCTATTATACAAATTCTGTGCGCAGCAGGTAGGTGCATTTTAAATTGTTCTTTTCAACATACTATTAAGTATTTCCAAATGTTTCGAATAGAGGTAGGATAGACAGTCATCTTTTCCATGCATTGGTGAATAATTGATAATGTTTAGACTTTGATTAAAATATTGAAGCAGATTTTTGAACTGCGATTTGTTTTTACGAAAATTGCAAACGCCATCATCCTAGATTATATATTGTACACATTTACTTCTTTTCCATTTAATGTCGTACTTTTAAGGTTTCCTAGGTAGTCTCTGCTTCCAATGCGTAAAAATAAATCAGAAAATTACCACATACTAGGAAAGTTTATTAATCATTAATGTTCATCTCAAAATTATTTATCAGTATGCATACATCGGTTATCGACCACCTTGTGTATACCAATCGACCAGACGATTAATAACTAGTGTAAAATAACTTGACAATAAAAACGCATGTGTGAATAATCTACTGCAATTGCATAACACATTATTGAAACCTCGCATGTATGCTCGACAGATTCGTTCTTCAAGTTAATTACCAACTAAAGGTACAGGGTTAAATTGACAAATTGTGAAGCATTATTGCTTTATGCTAGGAGAAAAAGCGAACTTCAGAATCGTTTCTGAACTGATACATACACGTGATTTGTTGTTCTACTATTTCTCTCTCTCTCTCTCTCTCTCGTTTTCATTTCCTGATTAATCTGCTTTTCACTATATATATATATATATATATATATATATATATATATATTCATTTATATAATTTTGTATTCTTGCGTGTATTTATTTATTATTAATATTTATGACACAGTCCCTCCGAGAGTTTATGGTCTAGTGAAGATTCATAAACAGGGGAATCCACTTAGATTAATCGTTAATGTACAAAACTCACCAACTTAAAGATTATCTAAATTTCTATGCAACATAATTAGAAAATATACTTATTTCTTAGATTATACTTTAAAGAATACGTATCATTTTATTGACATTATTAGTAGATATAATTTGAATGATAATGATAGAATGGCTAGCCTGGACGTTGTATCGATGTATACTAATGTCCCGGTACAAGCAGCATTAGAAAGTGTGAAGCGTTGTTTAACAGAGTTCCCAGAGATAATAGAAGGTAGTAAAATGATGTTAAGTAGTATTATGGAAATCTTAAATATTTGTATGTCCTCCATCTACTTTAGGTTCAGAAATGAATTTTATAAACAAGTTAAAGGTGTCCCTATGGGACAACCACTATCAGTCCCGGTTGCTAATATTTTTATGCACTATTTTGAAAAAAAATTGTTGTTAAAATCTTCTCTCAAGCCAAACTTGTATGTAAGATTCCTGGATGATATATTTATAATTTGGAATCATGGTGATAATGAGTTAAATAAATTCCTCGAATAAGCCAACCAATTAGGTGAATTAAAGTTTACATATGAAAAAGAGAATAATGATGAATTACCCTTTTTGGATGTAAAAATAAAACGGTATGGTTCCAGATTGGAAAGAGATATTTTTATAAAAGTGATTTATTCAGGACTTATTCTTAATTTCTTATCAAATAACCCATATGGAATGAAAATAGGCATTCTTAAATCCATGATATTAAGGAGTCTTAGAATAGTGAATATAGAAAATAGAGAAAAGGAAATGAGGAGATTGAAAGAAATATTCGAACTAAATGGCTATCCGTCAAGTTTAATACATAGATTATAAGATGAGATGATACAGAAATTTAATAATAATATAATAAACAAAGTAAAGAAGGAAACAGAACCGGATAAGCACAAAATTATGATATTACCTAAATCAAAATTGAGCAGGAAAATTAGAATAATAGCAGCTAAATACAATATTAAAACAGTTTTATGAAAATCGCTTACTATAGGCAATAAACTACCTAACCAAAAAGAAAGAATTGAACCCCAGGAGACATCAGGAGTATATGCGATACCTTGCAAAGAATGTAATCTCAGGTATATAGGCGAAACCATGCGACCTATAAAGTTTCGTAGAGGTGAACACAAGACAGCCTGCAAATATGGACACATTCAAAGATCAGACCTAGCTTGGCATTCGAAGGAAACGGGTCATGAAATAGACTGGGAGGGATGTAAACGCATCGCATTATGCAACCGCAACAGATTAACTAGACTAATTAGAGAGTCAATTGAAATAAAATCAGGAAAAGGTGTAATGAATGTAACATCGGTAGAAAAATCATTGGGCCCAATATTTAATGAAGCATTTTCTACGGTCAGAAAACGTGAGGCTGCGGAATCTGAATTGAGTGGGAGCCTAAGTAAAAAACCTCGCTTATAGTAAACTGATTGCGAATGAACTGTACCAATATCAATTCCTATGTACTTAACTTGCTCAATAAAAATGTTCCAGAAGAGGGTATACAGATTTAGCAAGGGATAGTAGATAGGACATTAGATTAGAGACATTTGACTCACACTGTTGCTTATATTTTATATATTTATGTAAGGTGGGAATATCTTAATAAATGCATAATACGTTAGTCCTAGAGAAGATATTCATGGTTAACAGCTATCAAGTATCCTTTTAAGAGGAACTCAAAATGTGATAGATAGACGGATATATAGATAGGCCTATCGGTAGAAAGATAGGTTTATTTTATATACATAATATATATATATATATATATATATATATATATATATATATATATATATATGTATATACGGACATTAATCATTTTATACATTACCATTAAATTATATATTTATTTAAGATGGTAAAATTAGGCTCAGCCATTTTTATACTTATTGTAATTCGATTTCAAAAATAAATTGTGTATTTATTAAGCAGGTACAGAAAACAACTAGAAATGACCGTTTTATTTTCGCCAGAATAGAGACCCACTGTAATACCTGAAACATTAATTTGTCAATTTTGGAATCAAATACCCAATAGAATGGTCAAGTTGGATTCTAATGCAATTAAACTGGTCATTTTAAATTGTGCTTTGTATACCTAATATGTAATAAATTTATTCTTTAATTCTCAATAAATTTATCGATTAATACTTAAATGTTATCATATATTTGCAATAGGGAAATATATTACTAATCATATTAAAGTAAGAGCCATAGTTTTTAGTAGCTTTAAATGAGGAAAGTTCAAGGTATTATATAACTATGACCGTAAATGGTTTGCCCACGTCTGTGAAACATATAGAATATACATGTGACGATAGCTCAAATCAACACTTTTTTTAAATGATGAAACACCATTTCCGCCGTAGCTGTGCTGCTGAATGATTAACTTCACTGCATGATAAATTATTCATGGTGTAATTTTGAGGTAGTTTTATAGGTAAAATTAGATTTTAAATGCACATAATGCATAACCATATTCAATAAATTTTCACTACAGTGAAATAACACGTAATGCAATACAAAAAAAAAGAAGAAATTATGATTTTTTTAACCAGAAATTTATCATCATAACTGTTATTTTAAATAGTCTGGACAGACAACATTGGTTTAAAGTTAACATTAACTCGTTTTTCGAGGGATGGAATCATCGTAATATTTTGGCACAATCAGCATCAGATATCTGTGCACATGGTGCATATAGTTTAGTGAACAACTCCCATGTCATTACTGCAAAATTATGTTTTAGAAAAACACTTTATTTTCTAAGATAACATTAATCGTAATTAATAATTATTTTGTGAAGAAAACTATCGACAATATTATGACATCGTCCTGTGTGATGGCATTCACTTATAAGGTTGGACAATTTTTATAATCATACCTCTTGTAACTTATTATTATATTATGCCATTACTAAAGCAATAATAAAAATGCATTCAAATTAGTATTTGTTTTTTAATACCATTTTTCAACTTTGTTTATTCACTAAAATGTTTGTGTAATAGAGAACATTTTTTAAATAGAATTTTCTCATAACGCGATAAAAACTCACATATTTCTGCTAATTCCTCTTTATATGAATATGCTTGGGAATAGGCTACCATTTTTAAATTCTGCTATTATATTAGCGGGTGGAAAATAATGAATGAATTTGTGCTACCTCGTGTACTATGTTTATATGTCAAAATTTTTTTATTAAGTTTGCGCAGTTTCGCTGGATATAAACAACACGTGACTTCGTACAACACCAGATTTTAAACAAAATTCAATGAATCGTGCAAATATGAAGTTAGTTTAAAAAATACCGATAAACAAACAGAGAGAACACTATGACCTTTAGCTAAATAATTATAATAATCCACATTATGATAATAACCGCTGAATTGAAGGCTGCAATAGAAGCACAATTGTTCTTTTTGGAAAAATGCATATCAAAGGTACCTAGTTTTACTGAAAATTTAAATAAGTTAAAGGCTGATTGTAACACGAAATGCCTTTTTATCATTTTCATAAACTGATTAATATTTCAGTTTGATCCATTTTACTTCAAGAAATTATTTATCTTTAGTCAGTTTAACTTACACACTTTGACTTATTTAAATCTTTTTCCTGTCCTGATTCTTGGTCTACGCGCAAAATCAACCGGGTTGGTGATTTGGATTTCTTTATTTTCCTAATGAGGAAAAATCACATCTTATTCCAAATTCACCAAATGTATAATTTTATGTTACCATAGGCTTGTTTACATCATAACTGGTATTACCTTATAAATGCAGATTTAATAGCTTTCAATTTATTATTTTAAAGCTTTTTTAAAATTATTTTAGTAATTTAAAATTTTAATTTGCTATTAGATTGAATATTGCGAAAAATGCAATACATATTTTCATATTAATTTAGACATAACCATCTTCTTATCCATGGAAGCGCGCACATTCATTTATTTATATAAAAGAATGGTCTAGCTATAGCAGTCTTAATGAACAATTAAAATAAATTAAAAATATTACTGGTTTAATCGCAATAAGTAACGTATTTTGTAGGTTGTATTGTTCGAGGTAATAAATTATAGAATAACTAATTATAAACCTCGAAATTATTTTAGATTATTATTTATATGTATTTTGTTTGAAAATGTTGTAATGAGATTTTCAAATAATCACCAAAAACGAATAAACTGCAGTTTATTTCATTTAATTGCAGAAAATCTATAAACAGGTATGCTTCATATCAACAAAATGATACAATTATATATGGACTGTAATAAAAAACATATTTTGCAGCTATAAATTAGTATATGTAAGTATTGTTTTACGTATTCAAGTGCAACAGAAAAAACTGACTTTTTTATGAACTTACTTATAATGCCGAATTGAAATTTTCAATACACTGAATGACAAATAAATAATAAGGCACGAGTTTTGTGCATATCTAGCCGCTTTATTCTGTTCGTCGCCTTTAATGCTTTAGAATATTCCAAAGACCGTAAACCACGAGAAATTTTCTTTAAATATAATATTTCTGCTGTTTAGAAGATGTGGACTAAGGTATGGCCAAGGCTCAAAGCTCAAAATAGTCTGATGAAAACAGAATCAATTCACATTGATTAGTAAAACTTAAGAGGTCCAGGCATTCTTGTATTAAGAAATGGATCTCCCCTAGTTCAAATCGGTCCGCAGAATAATTTAAGAGGTCATTTTGTTAAATTTAATTATTGAAATTGATTAAAATTTGTGGAATTTAGAGTTCTTAATCATTCAGAAGTCATACTATTTGAAAAGTTTGAAGAAATAGCTCTCATTATTTTCTGGCTTTCCATCATACGAAAGTTATCGAAAAAGTTCCATGCCAATAATTGATTTTTTTTATATTTGCATATCAGATCTGAATAATTAAAATATCATATAAAAACTTCTCTTGTCGGATATTCTTATGGAATGTCGTTTATCTGACGTAAGTATATCTTCCCAAGACAAAACGCAACAGTGCTAACTATTTTAAATTATTAGAATCAAGTTTGTGATATTGATATAAACAGCTGACCCATTCAATACAGTCAGTATAAACTAAATATTGTATAGTGTATAAAAGGCAATTCATCCTGTAGACCAGTTTCGTCCTTACTGTGAATTCATTTCGTACTGCCAGAATTTTCCACGAGCAGGCAAACAAACAATGAGTTCCCAATAAGAACGAAACCGCTCTACTGGATGAATTGCCTTTTCTACACTATACAATACTTATTTTATACTGACAAATGTATGTGCTGAATGTGTCAGGTTTCTTATTCAAAATCGCAAATTTGATTATAATAATTATCACTGCTCACGCAATCAATGGTCGTCCAATTATGTAAATTTTCACATAAATAACACTTCTCCATGTGGTGTATTCTCTGTTCAATAATGGCAGATTGGGTATCGTTAGTTGTAAAATAGGGTCTAAATGGTTGCCATTTGAGCTCCTCCTAAAAAAAGGAAAACAGTGTTACATTAATTAGTATATAACTATAAATTTTGTGTAGTATGCCGCTGGATAGCTCAGTGTTTAGAGCACCAGATTCCGAAGCATACGTACCCAGGTTCGAGACCTGTCTGCGGTAAATTCTGGCCCGTATATGATAAGTTCCCAATAAGGTCGAAGCCGGTCTACTGCATGAATTGCCTTTTGTACACTATACAATTCTTAATTTATACTGGCAAATGTATGTACTGAATAAGTCAGGTGTTTATATCAACTTCGCTAACTCTATTATAATAACTGTTAATACCACCCGCGCAACCAATGTTGGTTTAACTATTTTAAATGGTTATCACATACTGCCGTTACCTTAATAATGTCGTAAACTAAAATTTAAATAATTTACTTCCAATCTGCTTTGACACACGAGCAATATAATTAGGCGTATTGCATATTTGTATAACAAATTAAGAATTAAAATTTCTTCACTGGATTTTATTTAATATTTTTAACTTCCACGATATTTTAGCGGCAAAAGCAAGATATTTAATCGATACGCAAATAAAACAAACAAATATTGCTCCAATTGTGCACTAATCTAAACGTAGGCTAATAAATTATTAATGAAAAAATGCCATATATCTGAGTATTTTATTTTTTACAAGATTACGTAAGAGAACAGAATTTTTGACTGAAATTTTGTAATTCAGAGACTGTGCTTATTTGATTACATCGTTTGTTAACTTAAAACAGGATTATCAGTGGTCGATCTACTTACACATCTTATATACTACTTGTACAATAAGGTGAATGATTATTCTAATAAAAATATCATAACTCTTTTTTTGTGTCCAATGATATTTTTTCTTTCAAAAATAGTTTCATTCATTCATAACAAATTTCCGGTAGTTTCTTTTACATTTATTTTGAGCTACTGTACATTTTGCCCGAAAAGCCAATTACATGTCATCAAACATAACGCATTTCCTTTTGAAAACTATCCACACATTTTTCATTCTGTGGTGCGACGAATTTAATGACATTCTTTGTATTAAACTTAAAGAACATATATTTATGAAATGGATAAACCATTTGAACGAAGCACTGTCCTATAGCTAGATTTGTGAAGATAACGCACAATGAAATGAAAGACCAATTTTTATTTTTCTTAGAGGCGCACAAGAACATTTGCGTAAACAAGCTTTTGACAACGACGTCTTATTGTCCACCATTATTCAGCACAAAACGCAATGCTACTGTTGTTTCATTAGCGAAATTACTATTATCATTCCATTTATTTACAGCTGACTAAATCTCTCCATATGGAAAAGATTGTAGCGTTTGACTTTGAAAAGATTTAATAGTAACACTAAAAACTATAACGATTTCTCAATAAATGTTCAAATTTATTTTCAAATTTGCTTTAAAAACTTATTTTTTATAAGCTATTATTTATATAGTTCTCAAAATATATTTGCACTGGTTTAGAATACTATTAGTAAAAAATCATGTTATTTGTGTAATTGGAATGCATTTCAGGAATTTCTGGGATAATTCGTGACTAATTAAATTATATTTAAGCAGTCTTGATAATATTATTCATTTGGATTTGATCCCTAATAGTCGAGGTATTCTATTTAATACAGCTATTTTTACGTCATAGCAAACCAGGTTATTTATTTAATTTATTTCGTTTATAATTATTATTTATTTCATTTAAATTTATTTGGTGTTAATCTAAATAATTATTGCAATACTTGAGTCGCGTTGTGCAAGAAATGAGCCTGATATCAAATAACCTATTACACCCCAGTTCGCACCTATTTTGGCAAATTTCATGAGAATCTATAAACTCCAAATGTTGTAGCGCTGATGACAGGCCTTTTTTTCTTCGTTTATATTCATTTGGTATAAATAATCTTTTGAGTCTTTTATAGCCATAGTAAATTATTACTTATGTGGTTTCTCCAGATTAAAAGTTACATGTCGTTGAACGTTACAGCGTAGCTAGCAAGTTGCTATTTTAGGTCTTAAGTGATACCCAACGTGGTAAAATTTAATTATATAATGGTCAGACCTAGTTTTCATAATGTTTATAGCTGCATACGTTTCATGGCCTACGAGAAGAGAAAAATTAATCTGATCCGAGTATTTCAGGTTTTCAACCCTTGACTTGACTCAAAACGACAGATGCACAATTTCATCGCAGCTATCTGCATATATATTGAATAAATACACTGAGTAATGTTTTCTTCAAGTTGGCAAACTTGATTTATAGTATTGTTATCAGCACCGGCGCAATCAATGATTGTATAATTGTATTACCTATATATGTGGCGAAATCTGAAAAAAATGTTGATGTTCGTAACTGCATAGAAATTTTACAGACGACATTTCCAGTCGAGCACAACAATTGTGAGACTACTAGAGGTGAGAGCCGCATAATAATTTTCTTTGTATATTCATGTATTGCCGTTTTATCCTCGCTATTCAGTTTTCCGTCTTACTTTGAGGATAATCATGGAAGGTCGAAAGATGTCAGTTCTTAGGTCTGACGCTAGATTTGCTATTTATTTCGACAACTGGATAAATACAATGTGATTGGTCTTTACTTCAAGCTGGCAAACCTGATTTATAGAATTGTTATCAGCACCGGCGCAATCAATGATTGTATAAATGTATTACCTGTTTATGTGGTGAAATCTGAAAAAAATGTTGATGTTCGTAACTGCATAGAAATTTTACAGACGACATTTCCAGTCAAGCACAACAAATGTGAGACTACTATATGTGAGAGTCGAATACTATATTTCTTTTCATATTTATGCATTGCGGTTTGATCCTCGCTATTCTGTTTTCCGTCTTACTTTAAAGATGATCATGGAAGGTCGAAACGTGGTAGTACCTATGTCTGACGATAGTTTTGCTATTAAAGTTCGACGACTGGATTAATATAATGGAATTGGTGTTTACTTCAAGCTTGTAATCTTGATTTAAATGTAACACTAAGCATTTACTAAAATTTATAGAGAAGACTGCTAATTTTGACCTTAAACATTATTTATCGATGTGCATGCGTAATTTGTTGGCTTAACGAACGGTTTATTACAAGGATAATGGCTAATACACATCTGCAATTGCGCAACACATCATTAAAACCTCACATGTATGTTCCCCTGATTTGACCTCAAACTTAATTACCAAATGAACTAATAATGAAATAAAACAGAAATACATGAAACGCATTGGTTAAATAATCCGCAGCACGAACTTTGTATGCGAGTTAAGCCTGTTCGGACTTTATATCCAAACAGTAGGTGATTCGCACTAAAATTGTTCGTTCTTCTATTTCACATTGTTCAAGTTTGATTTTTTCTCTGTTTCGCGTGATATTTTATTCATTCATTAAAGAAAATAATAAACTAAGCCACTTAGATTTCATTTGTACAGTAAACTTTATGAATAATAAATACTCTTCACAATTTCAAATATATTCTAATGCAATTACTTTCTTAGTGTCTAATATGATATGTAGAAATAATGAGTTCTACCGAAAAAGAAAACTACGTTAACTAAACTAATTATAAAATATCAGTAAATGTTAATATGAATATAACTCACATTGTCGTTTATAGATGCATATATACTTCATATATATATATATTGAGACGGAGTAGTTCAGTTTTTGCGTAGGTGTATGTGATCTACAAGAATTAGAATGTGCTAGCGTATGCACAGAGTAAATGATACGAATAGGTCAATTTAATCATATAAGTATATAATCATACGCCTATATCTTTCAAAACATATATACATATATACATACATATATATATTAACTACAGATGTGGAAAACTACAGAAAGATGATAAATATAAACGATAAATTATTAGTTGCCTTATGAAGACCCTGTTGCAGAAAACTGTCTTGTCGTGAGCTTCATATTAATTACGGTAGGATTAAATCTAAACGCAGTGATTGATTTTTAACTACTAAATATTAATAACAATACATGACAGGAAATATAGGTACTAATTAATATCAAATGAATTAATAAATTTACATAAACCGACGATTATGAATTTTTTGTTTCCAAAGATATTGCGCCATTTTTATTGTTTTTATGGAGAGGATCAGTTAAAATTTTACAATATACCTGTTTTTAGCATACTCATCATTAATCTATTCATTCTTAGGTTAACCACATTTGAACAATTGTTATTTTTGCTAAATACGCAAACGAAGCCAATGCATCAACCAGAAACTAGATTAAAAGTACACGAATAATAATTTTAATAGTGTGATACATAAATTGAAATAGTTTTCTTTAAAAAATACCTATCATTTAACTTGAAACTGTGTCAAGCTAATTTGCTAATCGCATTTATCGACACTAATGTTGCAGATTGTCAAGACGAAAATGTAATCACTCAGTGAAAATTTTCATTTAAAATAAATGTTACTTCTATTTTCACGTAGTAAATAAATACAATTTACACAGAATATTTGAACTATTCCTTCCACACTTCATAAGACAATTTGCATCATATTGTCATGTATTTTGTATTAGCTGATTAATTGTTAGAACAATGATAATTTAAAATTTATATTCCACTGTGTCTTGATAAAAAATCAAAGTTCATTATATTCATTTATTTTAAAGTCATAATTTTCGAAAATCTTTATGTAATTTATAAATATAACTGGAAATAATAGTATCGGAATTATCGACAACATTAATAACATCCTCTTCCACTTCTAATACTACTATTTCTACCACTATTCCTAGCATTACTAATAATATCACTAATAATTCTACAACTGCTATCCAGATTACTACTAATAATACTACTATTAAAAAAAAGAAATATAACAAAAATAATAATAAAACTAATAGAACTACTTATACTACTATTATTACTACTACTGCATCGACAACAACAACATTATTGATAAGAGCAACAAATTAAGCAAAAAGCAAAGTATATTACGGAAAACTTAAGTCAATATGCGCAATAAAATACATGCAGCAGTAGTGGGAGTTTTAATAGTATCAGTAGCAGTACAACTAAGTTTCTTAGTATTTGTGGCGGTGGTATTAGTAACAGAAGCAATAGTTATGTTAGTACTAGTAGAAAAATAAGAAGTAATAACAATAGCATCATTAGTAGCAGTATCAGTAGTGGTAAAAGTAGTAATATTGACAAAGGAAGTAGTAGTAGTAGCATCATTATTATTGCTAGTAGTAGCAGTATTTGTAGTATTTACATATATATTATGTGTGTGTGTGGAGAAAGTTCCAAAAGTATAATGTTCGTGACCGCATAGAAATTGTACAGCAGACATTTTAAGTTAAATAGAATCTATTTGAGACTACTCGAGGTGAGAGTCATACATCTAATTTGCTTTACATTTATATATTCACTGCGGAGTTTTCCTCGTTATTCTGTTTGCCAATCCTACTCTGATGATCATCCTGGACGATCCTAAAGCGTCAACAAATGTGACTGACGGTAGTTTGCTATGCTGTGAAATTAGTGATAACTTTAAACACGCAAACTTGATTTAAAGAATTGTTAACTATTCGCGTAATTACTAATTGTTTAATTTTATTACTTATATATACATTTGGAGAAAGCTGCAAAAAGTTAAAACCAATTAATGTATATTAATTGTGCAGCCAATATTTCTAGTCAAGTACTATGTTTGCGAGACTAGTAGATGTGGGACTCTCTTGTCTAATTATTCTTGTAATATTTTTTGCATTGCACTTTGTTCCTTGCTAATCAGTTTTCGATTGTACCCTGTTGACCATCATAGAATATCGAAATACGTCATTAGGTGTGGCTGACGGAAGTTGATAGGTTGTTCGATGACTGGTTAAATTCAATGAGATTGGTGTTTACTTCAATCTTGCAAACTTGATTTAAAGAATTTTACCAAATCCACATAATCAATGATTGATTAATTGATAGTAACATTATTTCTATCAGCAGCACAAGTAGCGGTTGAAGTAGTACGATATTTATGATTAAAAATAGTAGTAGTGGTCTTCGTAGTAGTAGTATTATTAGCAGCAGCATTGTTTGTGGTAGTAGAAGCTGTAGTAATACAATTATTATTTGTAGAAATCGTATTAATATTTTTATTCTTATTAGTATTAATATTAAATAGATTTATTATTTATTTTTAATATTACCCATGTTATTATTATTAATATTATTTTTATTATCATTATTACTATTCTCTTGTTATATTAATCCTAATAAAATATCGATATTAATAATTATATTATTTATTATAATTTGCATAATAATATGAAGATGGAAATTATCATTGACATGTTAATTTTAATATCAATTCTATCGGTAATAATTAATAAGTATTTTATTGGTTATTTTGCATCAGCCAATCAGAAATGGCGTTGGCGTCTTTATTTATTCAGACGATTGGGAATATATCTACGCCTTAATATTTACAAATAATTTTTCAAATTTCCACTCATTTCCAGAGTTTTTTAACAGCATTTCATGTGGATTCTTTAAAAACAACTATACTACAGTTTTGTTTTTTCAAGATTTCCTCTTTATTAATTATAAATATTATTCTACTTATTTTCGATGGATTTTATCAAATGACGTACATGAAGAGCTTAGTAGAGAAAAAAATATATCTAGGAAAAGTTTCAATATTAAATCAACCAGTATGTTCAATACAAATTTCCAACTGCTATGCATATTTTTCTGCATTTCAAATCCTTTGACCTATCAGACAATGATCCAATTTAATGATATAAAATTGGTAGCGAGAAATATGTCGTTAAATAAATTGGGAAATGTAGCAACATGGGCTTCTTTAAACTCCAATGTATTTCAAAATGGCGGCAAAAACTATTCCGATGGTATGAACAATAACATTTCTACTGATCTTGCATCACTGATACCTTCAGGAATTGATAAAATATTGACGTGCACAAATTTTGAACCCAAAGATGAGCTTATGAGGCAAAATACGCATAATTCGTGCCAGCCTCTTGCACATGGTCGAAATGAGCATGGTGAAGCTGTCAAATGCTTCAAAGACCGTTTTCCATTGCGTCATAGGGAGTCAAGCGTAGTTGTTTTCAACATTAACGTAGTTGTAGGCATTTTTATGACCTTTTTATTTTGTATATTTGGTGTACTGGGGAATGCCATCTGCATAATTGTGCTTATCAAAAATATGCGCGGACAGAGTTCAAGTGCTCAAATGAATCTGCGCACTCCTCATTACCATCGTCGGCATCATCATCATCATCATCATTTCCATCGAGGACATCCAAAAAGTTGGCAACAGGATAGTTCACGATTTGCAGCTCAAACATTTGAAACAACTAGCTCTTGTTCCAGACATGGCCTGTTTGGATGTTGCCGTTGTAATTTGTTTTGCAAAAAGGTACAGATTGTTCCCGACGTATTGGACCAATTGGATGCATCACAACTGGGCTGTTACGATGCAACAATACCGACTAATAAAAGCCAAATCTCCATTTCAGACACCACTTATCTGCGTGCCAATTTCTACGGTCAGTCAAAGAAAGAACAAAACCAGATGCATTTTTTCCGGAGGGAAACAAGTCTCACCAATAACCCCGCCGTACTAAGACGACGAAAAAGACAACGTTGGTGTTGCTCGCTGTCGCAAATATTCATTTGCCATAAACCAACCAGATACAGAAAAAAGTGGCCTAAAAATGATTGCATAAAACCGCACAGCTCATTACGGTTCTGTTACAGAGAACATACGCCGAAATTACTTGCATTCGGAGCGGCAACTGTCGCGCCTCGAAAACAATTCTGCTCGCTGCGCTATCCGTTGTCGGAAAGGAAGTGTCCCCTAAGCTACATTAACCAATCTACCTTTAATCGACCATCATTTCCACATCTCTGCAGGCACTCTCTTGACTATAACGTACATAGGCAGCATTGCCTTTCTGAGCCTTTAGACGTGTTAGGTAAATGCGCAGCAAACAAAAGATCAACATTTCTAACAAATACTGCTGAATGCGCCGAGTTGACGTCAAAATCGTGCTTCTCTTCTGCCTCAATTTCATCCTCTTCCTCTTTTTGTACACCATCGCCAACACAATCCGCGACGTATGCGGTGACAGGCAATGGTGCCTCGAGCAATTTAGATGCCTCCTCGCGAATTAACGTTGTCTTTGGGAATCTGTCAAACATGTGTTGTTTTCGTTTTTCTAAGTGCGTCCGTTCCATGCCTACAAAAGTCAAATGTCACGCTTGTCTTGCCAAGTGTTTAAGACGTCCGCTTGTGCAACGAGCACGACGAATTTCTGCCAAGCATCAGAAGTATTTCCATCAAAATTCAATCAGCAAGCCCGGAAAACACTGTAACCGACGACATACGTTTTCACATTGGACAAGGACAAAACGTCCAACAGTCGATTTAGCCACTGCCAAGTCGTGTCAAACCAGGTATAATTTTAGAAATATCTGTACTAATGCAAGCACTATGGCGTGTCCAGGACACATGTCGAGCGTCAAATGTAATATTACGAATTCGAGAACTGATGAAAATTTGACTATGTATAGTAACGAGCTTAAAAATAATAGTAACAACAACGCCAAAACAAAACGTCACTCTTCGAAAGGGCAGAAAGCGTGGCTTACTCAACGTCGATCAACCAGCTGTATAATTTTGCAGAATCAAAAACAGCTATGCATTCCAGAAAGCGGGATAACTGTCTCTTGCTTCGTTCCTCACTGTGAATTGGAGAAAAGCCAATACTTATCAAAACATCAACAGGAGTTTTGCCTAACCACTGATCCAAACAAAGTATGCCAGCTATATTTGGCCGGCGGTCATGGTAGTTTCACAATGAAACAACAGCTCTCGGAATTGCAAAACAAAACTCAAACAAATAGACAGAGCATCAGAATTTCCCGTCTTTTTTCGAGATTTTGCACCTTCCCTACTGAAAGAAACAACCGACAGAGTGCACAACTCGCAAGAGAGGTAAAGAGAACTTACCCTGATTTTTGTAGACAAAACGAAGGCAAAATAACGGCTGTTCATTTTAACCCGCCTCAATTTAATGCATCCCGACAAAGTAGCCAAACTGGTGACAGTCGCCTGACTCCCGTGCGGTTTTCTTCGCTATTCAACAGTTTGCCGCCGGCTAGTTCGGACCAAAATCGTCAATGCCATTTTAGAAACATGAATTATGGTTTTCGTCATCTGTCGCTTCATCCACATTGCTCACTTAGTGGACAAATGCGTAGCCAAGAAGGACGAAAACACCAACCCCAACAACACCAACGTAATCAGCAGCAACATCGTAGTCATTCCACACACAATGCGGACATCTCGCACATGCGTGGCACCTCACTCTACTTAATACTGACAGCCTTATCAGCATTTGACATTCTTTTTCTGGTGTTTACAGTACTTGTCAACGTGGTGCCAATTGCTTACACCTATCTGCCATGGCGAGGTTTGATTTGGCCCTATGTGCATCAAG
Organism: Eudiplozoon nipponicum; assembly: GCA_029291075.1. Classification (NCBI taxonomy): domain Eukaryota; kingdom Metazoa; phylum Platyhelminthes; class Monogenea; order Mazocraeidea; family Diplozoidae; genus Eudiplozoon; species Eudiplozoon nipponicum. Next base: position 23,961 of record JAQBSW010006291.1, on the reverse strand, counting down.
GCCACTTCCAGCGCATTCTCTGGCCAGTAGCCATGGCCTCACAAACAGCCTCCACGTATTTGACCGTTCTCATCTCGTACGAAAGGTGGTTGGCAGTCGGGCGGCCAATACACGCGCTTATGCGACAAGTGGGCAGCGCGGCGCGTTATCGATTTGCCATGCTCACCTCAATTATCGTACTGGGCTCGCTAATTTTGAACATACCAAGATGGTGGGAATACGAAATTGCTACCGAGGAAAATGAATACTGCCAGCCAGACTGCAAAAATGGATGCTATTCCCGACTCTAGTAAGTTAGCCCTTTAGATGGTAAATACACGGGTAAATATATTACAAGAATGTATGAGGTGTTGCTAACATAGTAAAAAATTAGTTTAATTATGAGCAGAAGAATAAACCAAAGACGACATGAACGGAAAGTATTATCGCGTGCATATTCGTTTCGTGCTTACTGGCGACTCATCAGTAGGAGCCGGTATTACGCCCTTTACCCACTGTATAATTTGGTGAGGAATGTAGGATAATGGGGCGGTACTGACAGAATAGCCATAGTGTTGGTATCAATAACCGACTCGATATTTATATTATTTAGAGTGAATTAGCGTTGAAGTAGCATTTTCGAGACTTTATATCATATTCGCTAAACTACCACAGTTTTATACATTCATCTAGGCGATTGTAGCATCTAATTTTCCTACATTGCTTACCCAAATATAGAATGGGTAAAGGGCGTAATACCGGCTCCTACTGACGAGTCGCCAGTAAGCACGAAACGAATGTGCACGAGATTATACTTTACGTTCATGCTGTCTTTGGTTTATCCTTCTGGTCATAATTGAACTAATTTTTACTATGTTCGCAACATTTAATTCATAATTGCATATATATTAGTTCTCCGCCACAAACAGTATCTAACTGGTATATCATACAAGAATTTTGACGAAAGTTTAACTCTTAATATCTACACTATTTCATGAGTCTGCAACTAGCGTAACGACTTAGATATCCTAATAGCTTATCGAAATCCATTAAACTAAATTAACGACTTGATGTAATTAAAAATAACGCTATGATAACTTATAAAATAAGAGATATTATCAGAAAAAATAGGCTAAAATTTTTTTTTTCAGGATATATTTTTATATAAAATGTTAAACTATAATGCTAAATAACTTTTTATATTATTATAAGTAGTACTACAATATATTCTGCCAGTCTACAACTATTTCATTATTTTAATGATTACTTAATTTTCAAACATTCTTCCGTCTTATTTTTTACTCTTATGTTCGAATGTGATTAATATTATTACTTAGTAAAATTATTCATCAAATTAATCCAAAAAAAATATCCTGTGAATATATGTCATGCTATAAAAGATTATATTATATTATATTATATTATATTATATTATAAGTTATATTGTATTTTTATTATATTTTATTTTTTAATTATATATTGTATTATATAATTTTAAGTTCTATTGTTTTGTTTTTTAATTATGTATTATATTATATTATATTATATTATATTATATTATATTATTTATATATATTATATTATATTATATTATATTATATTATATTATATTATATTAAATTAGTATTATATTATATTATATTATATTATATTATATTATATTATATTATATTATATTATATTATATTATATTATATTATATTATATTATATTATATTATATTATATTATATTATATTATATTATATTATATTATATTATATTATATTATATTATATTATATTATATTATATTATATTATATTATATTATATTATATTATATTATATTATATTATATTATATTATATTATATTATATTATATTATATTATATTATATTATATTATATTATATTATATTATATTATATTATATTATATTATATTATATTATATTATATTATATTATATTATATTATATTATATTATATTATATTATATTATATTATATTATATTATATTATATTATATTATTTTATATTATATTATATTATATTATATTATATTATATTATATTATATTATATTATATTATATTATATTATATTATATTATATTATATTATATTATATTATATTATATTATATTATATTATATTATATTATATTATATTATATTATATTATATTATATTGCATTATATTATATTATGTTATATTATTTTATATTATATTATATTATATTATATTATATTATATTATATTATATTATGTTATATTATATTATATTATATTATATTATATTATATTATATTATATTATATTATATTATATTATATTATATTAAATTATATTGTATTATATTATTTTACTGGCTCCTTGTTACAACCTAACGATGTTCGATTTTAACAAATACATTGCTCTTTAAGGTCAAATATTCTAACTCTGTTCTTACACAATATTTCTCTTAACTGTGATTTTAGGAACAATCACGCGGTGGACTATTGTGTCACTGCGGATTTATTTCGCTTAGTTGGATTATTCGTAATTTATGTGAAGGATTTACTGTCTACATAGAATAATGGATTAATATATTGACATGAATTAAAACCATAGCAAGCAGTGAACTAAATATTTGTGAGTTTTTATCATTGAAGTCTTTATACGGTTTACATATTCAATTTTAGTGATGACTATTAACATCAACTCAATCCATATCATCATGTATTTTCAATCGAGTTTTTATCATTGAAATCTTTATACAGTTTACATATACAATTTTAGTGATAACTTTTAACATTGATTTCATTCATGTCATCATGTATTTTTAATCGAGTTTTTGTCACTGAAGTCTTTATGGGGCTTACCCCTTCATTTTTAGTGAAAACTTTTAACGATGACTTTTTCCATATCATCATGTATTTTAAATCAATGGTATAAATACAGTTCAATTCAGACATATATATGCGAATAACTGATTGTGCATAAAACATTTCTCTTTGTAAACATAAATTATTTTAACTTTTGTTGTCTAGAAGACGGACAATTTAGTTTAACTGTGAATGGTGTTTAAGACCTACTCTTGCATTAAAATCTGATTTTATTGTCGACCTACACATGGTCAGTGTGGACTAACCGTGAATTATATTTCTATTTGCAACATTATATCTAATATATGTATGACACTAAGTTTCGGTTTTCTCACATCAAACATACGAAAAGGATCAGAGACAATTTTGGTGCATGGATAGTAATAATAGCCACCCTGGTTATGTAGAACGTGTATAGAATCACGAACTAGAAAGCAACCCCGAAAAATGGTGCCCCGGTTCGTCGAACTCACAGCCAGTAAGGAATTAATAAACATCTATATTTTGAGAAAATCAAGCACTTTGGATGAAGGCCACTCCACACGTTATTGCCTCGGAAACGGCTGCACATTCCCGCGCACAGACGCGACGTTCAGGTGGGCGCGGTCACCCTCAACAACTCAGGAGGATCCGCCCATGGAAGGTTCGGAAGACGGGTGGGGTCAGCCTCCTCGGTGGCAGTAGAGGCTGAGCACCCCAAGATTGTTGGCCGCTCCACGTCTGATGGCTCGAAGCACGTTGCTTTCGCGGTAGAGCGCAATCAAACTATTGTCTTTACAGCGACGGCTCCAGTCAAGTCATGCTTCAAACGCCCAAATGCCAGCAACCAGTCTCATCGTCAGTTGCCACTATCAACATCCTTTCTCATCCGTGACGCAACCTCTGGCGAATTATTTCTCATAGACACTGGATCAGATGTAAGCTTACTACGCCACAATTATCTCGAACCCACCCACCCAGTCGACACCAGCAGTCTGACCTGCGCCAATGGCTCCAACATAGCGACGTTTGGGGTACGAGTACACACAATCTCGTCCCCCAACTCAAAAAGATGTTTCAAATATCCGTTCATCATCGCCAACACGACAAGAAACATCATTGGACGTGACTTTCTCGAACACTTCGACCTAACCATCCATCCAAGAACGCAAGAGATAGAGGAACCAGTATCAGTGTTGACAGAGCCAAAATCAGTCGTTACACGGTATGGCAGAGCAATAACACCTGTAAGGTTAGCCCCCTTCATTGTGTACTAATTTTCATTGTCGGGGGGGTGTATGTAACACGCGGCTCCGTGTTACAACCCAACGATGTTCGATTTTTACAAACCCAATGCTCTTTAAGGTGAAATATTCTAACTCTGTTCTTACACAATATTTCTCTTAACTGTGATTTTATGAACAATCTCTGTTAGTTTCAAGCAGTTTTAATCGATATTTCTTGAACTGCAATTTTATTTTTAATTAATAGGGTTTTTATTAAATAAACAGAACCGCGCGTGATCCGCGAGGATCACGTGGTGGACTATTGTGTCACTGCGGAGTTATTTCGTTTAGTTGGATTATTCGCCGTTTACGCAAAGGATTTACTGTTCACATTTAATTACGCCTATCCGAACTTCAGAGAATAAGGGATTAGTATAATGACATGAGTTAAAACCATAGCAAGCAGTGAACTAAATATTTGTGAGCTTTTGTCTTTGAAGTCTTTACACGGATTACACATTCATTTTAAGTGATAACTTTTAACGGTGACTATGTTCATATCATAATGTATTTTCAATCGATTGCTTATATTTTTTTCAATTCAGACATTTGTGTAAGAATAATTGCTTGTATGCAAAACATTTTTCTTTATAAACATGGATCATTTTAACTTTTACCGTCTAGAAGACGGACAATTTAGTTTAACTGCGAATGGTGTTTAAGACATACTTTTGTGTTAAAATCTGTTTTCATTGCCGACCAACACATGGTCAATTTGGACTAACCGTGAATTATATTTCTATTTGAAACATTGTGTACAATATACGTATGGCAACATATTTTTTTCTTCTCACATCAGCCATCCGAAAAAGTTTAGAGACTGATTATGTGCACGGGTAGCAGTAATGGCCACTATGGATATGTAGGACGGGTACATAATCACGAACTAGATAGCTACCCTGCAAAAATACTCCTACAATATTATATTATATTATATTTATATATTATATTATATTATATTATATTATATTATATTATATTATATTATATTATATTATATTATATTATATTATATTATATTATATTATATTATATTATATTATATTATATTATATTATATTATATTATATTATATTATATTATATTATATTATATTATATTATATTATATTATATTATATTGTAACACGCGGCTCCGTGTTACAACCCAACGAAGGTCAATTTTTACAAACGCTGTGCTCTTTAAGGTCAAATATTCTAACTCTGTCCTTAAACAATATTTCTCTTAGCTGTGATTTTAGGAACAATCTCTTTTAGTCTCAGGCAGTTTTAATCGATATTTCTTGAACTAAAATTTTATGTGTAATTAATAGTGCTTTTATAAAAAGAACAGAACCGCGCTCGAAACGAAAAAAACACGCGGTGGACTATTGTGTCATAGTGAACTTATACCGATTAGTTGGCAAATTTGGACTATCCGAACTTCAGAGAACAATATATTAATATCATGAACTGAGATAGAATCGTTACTAACGGTGAACTTAACACTTGTGAGTTGTGTCATTGAAGTCCTTAAACGATTTACATTCTTTTTATAGTGATAATCTTTAACGATGACTTTTTCCATGTATCATTTGTTTTAAATCGATGGCATAAATGTTGAGCAATTCAGACCTTTGTACGCGTATAAGTGATTGAGCATAAAACAATTTTCTATGATAAACTTAAATCATTTTAATTTTTGCCGTCTAGAAGACGGACCATTTAGATTAATTGTGAACGATATTTAAAACATATTTTTGCATAAAAATCTAATTTTACAGCTGACTAACATATATTCAATTTGGACTAACTGAGAATAGTGTTTAAGATATAATTTTACATTAAAATCTGTATTATTGCCAACCAACTCCTTCAATTCGGATTAACAGTGAATTATATTTATGTGCTACATTGTGTGTAATATATACATGAAACCTTCTAATATTAACCATCTGAAAAGGAACAGACTGATTGGGTGCTCGGGAAAAAGTAATAGCAACCATTGATAAGTAGTAGGGGTACAAAATCAGGAACGAGATAGCGACAGCGAAAAGTACCCCTACAATATTGTAGGAGGTTTTATAGTTAATGTAAGAGGTTCTACGGGCTAGTTGTTTATTTAGTGAGGTTATGCCCTCCTACTTAATACCTGGTAGCTCTCATTACGATCCGCTTTCATGATTAATACCTTGCCCATTCCCGAAGGGTGATGTGAGAAAGCTCAGTTGAAAAGTCACGGTTTTATTGAAAATTATGTTGCAAAGTAAAGATAAAAATCGTATAAAAGAAGTCATATTAAGCACAAAATATAAATCCAAGTTTTGCGTTGTCATAGTGATTCACTGTATGCTAGGTTTTCAGTGTTAAATCACATAAATCCACTGAACTGTAGGGTTTCGAATAAATGATTGAGAAATACACAAAATATAAATCCAGAGAGTCTTAATTGAACTGTTAGTGGTTATGTAAAATTGGTTAATGCACACAAAATACATAAATCCTGGCTTTGAGCGTTAAGTCACATAAATCCACTGCATGTCACCGGCGTATTGCGCACGCGTGTGTCTATTTATTAAACAAAACCCTATTAATTAGAATTAAATTTTCAGTTCAAGAAATCTCAATTAAAACTGCTTGAAACTAACAGAGATTGTTGCTAAATTCACAGTTAAGAGAAATATTTTGTAAAACCAGAATTAGCATATGTGACCTTAAGGAAAACCATATTTGTCAAAATTGAGCTTCGTTGGGTTTTAACGCGGAGCCGCGCGTTACATACATCCTCCGACAATGAAAATTATTACACAATGAAGAAGGTAACCCTCTAGAAGGCTTTATGGCTCTTCGGTAACGAGTAAACACTGATGTTGGCTCTGTCGACACTGACTCTGATTCCTCTATATCTCGCAGCTGCGTGATGGCGTCAGTTCACTCTGTTGCTATTGAGATATCGGGCGTTAGCCCGTGGTCAGCAAAACTGTCTGGAGATGGAAGTATCGTCTCTTCGCCACCTGATTGGTCAACATCGTGGAACAGAGGGTCATTTGGATCAACGTCGGCCGAGGATAATCCATGTTTGGAGACAGCTTCAGCTTTACCATTGATCTCCAAAATAATGTAATTCTGACGTGGATCTAACACACGATAAGAACGGCTTCGGTTTGGCTAGGATCCTGTTTTCCATGTCGTTTTTGACGAAGAACCATTTACAGACATCAAAATCTTTGCGTTTGTAGATTGGACCATGTTGCTGACGTGTAGGACAGATCGACCAATTCTGAGCGTTATACTGTAGGTAACTGCGAAGTGGAAACAGAAATGCCGGATCATTCATCGTTATCACAGTTTCAGAGCGTGATCGGACTAGTTCGCCAGGCCAAATACCATTTCAGCGGAACTACATTTGGCCGGATCTTGTTGTCTTGTACGAATTACCAGGAGTACTTCCGGCAAAGCTGCAAGCCTATTTTCTTTAGGACAAGCCTTGAGGGCCGCTTTCAGTTCCCGATGTGGCCTTTCGACTAATCCATTAGCTCTAAGATTACGAGCCGCGGTCACGGAGTGTTTGATACAATAGTATTTCAGTAGGACAGCGAACTGTTCGCCGAGGAACTCTGCGCCAGGATCGGTTGTCACTTGAGCTGGAGCACCAAACCGAGCCAATCAATTGAGCTCTAAAGCATAACTGACAGTGTCTTTCTTCATGTCTAGCAGTAGTATGGCCTCATAACATCGAGTGGTACGATCTTGTGTTGACAGAAGATAGCGTTTATTGTTCACAGCACGTAAAGTTACCAGATAAACGTGTATGTGCGTGAACCGTAATTTGGGCACTTAGGTGATTTGTGGCGCCGTTTTGCTGTGTCTCGTCACTTTTCATTTCTGACATTATAGACATTGCTTTGACCACTTCTTGACATCTCGCCGCATGCCAGGCAAAAATAAGTTCTGGATATAATTTCCACTGAGGCTTTGCCGGATGGATGGCTGATAGAGAGGTGAACCTCGAAGATCTTGTGACGGAGTTTTTCAGGTATAAACGACCGAGGGCTCATGTCATATATCACATTGAAACAGAGTTCCATCATAATCAACTGTTTTTAGGCGATTGACATCTTCCTGTGCTTTATGCGCTTCCTGAGTATTTATAGATGAAGGACACATGATAGAGGCACAGAGTTCTGCAGGACGGCTCAGGGAGTCTGCAACTACGTTTTCTGATCCTTTGACGTGAGTGACTTCATATTCATATTCGTGTATTCGTGTAAGTTGTTAGATGACACGTCATGAATACAAATACTCTTTCTTTTCTCTGAGCATCGGGAGTAGAGGAATGTGGTCGGTATAGATCTTCAACTTTCGGCCCTCCAGATAGATGAGTAAGTGTAGGATCGACCAGCAGATTGCGAGTAACTCTTTCCCTAATGTATCGTATCACGTCTCGCAATGTTGTAGTTTTCGCGAGTAGAACGCCATAGGTTGGTGTATGCCATTGATGGACTGTTGAAGTACTGCTCCTGTGGCAACATCGGATGCGTCAGGGATCAATTCAATAGGTGGAGACCAATTAGGGGAATGTAGCATGGTCGCTTTGCATAAGACCCTTTTGGCATCCTCGTAAACCTGCATGTCGTCCACGTTGAGCTGAATCAGTTGTGATTTCTTGACAAAACGGCTTTCTGGCACTAGATATTTGTGAAGAGGTGCCTGAATCTTGGCAAGGCAAGATACGAATCGAGAGTAGTAGTTTATCTTGCCCAAGAATCGTCGTAATGCTCGAACGGTGTTTGGAAGCTGTAGATCTTGAATGGCACGAACCTTAGCAAATATATGTGTCATGCTTTTCTCGGAAATTTGATTACCGAGGAATTCAATTGATTTTTGTGCAAAGAAACATTTGTTGCCATGAAGCCGGAGGCCATAGTCTGCTTGACCTGCGAGTAGAATGTCAATATGCTGCATATATTCTGGCATTGAGTCGGAGAATACTAGCAACGTGCTTCGAGCCATCAGACGATGGACGGACAGCAATCTTGGGATGTTCAGTCTATACTGTCGCAGAGGAGGCTGACCCCAGCAGTTTTTCGAACCCTCCATGGGCGGATTATCCTGAGCTGTCGAAAGTGACCGCGCCCATTTGAACGTCGCATCTGTGCTCGGAAAGGTGCAGCCATTGTTGAGGCAATAGAGCGTGGAGTGGCCATAGCTGCGGTGATTGGGACACCACTCCGCCGGTAGCTGTTGAACTGTGGCCCGGCCACTGGACGTGCACATCCTGGCACTGTTTTGGGACGGTGGTCGACGCTGGTCACGCCTGCTCTGGTCGCGTCTATAGTGGACGGCATAGACTGAGGCCGAATCTGGCTTGACGGTGAGGCTCTCGAGCAGGCTCATTAGTGACATTAGTTCGGGCAGATGATGATGTGGATTAAGGCTCGGACCGTCGTGAAGTGATGCAACCTGGCTCTGAGGCAGGTGAGCTGCAGTAGTGTTTCTTCCACCACTTGTCTAGACGTGCCGGCAGTTGTCTGGTTGTCTATTTATTACGATATTGTCCTCCTATCTAATATCTGGTAGCTGTTATTACGATCCGCGTTCATGATTAATCCATGGCCCTTTCCCGAAGGGTGATGTGAGAAGGCACAAGCATCAAGTCATTGTTTTATTAAGCAAAATGTTATAAAGCAAAAATGAAAATCGTGTAAAAGTAGTCACAATAAGCACCACATATAATTAGTCTAATTTATGCTGGGTTTTGAGAGATATCAATATTATCAAGACAAGTTACCATCTCGGTATAAGAGTAGTCATAATAAACACAATAATTAAATCCAAGTTTTGCGTTGTAACAATAATCCATTGTATGCTATTTTTGAGTGTTAAATCACAATAATCCACTGAACTGTAGGGTTTCGGTTAAATGATTAAGATATACATAAAAAATAAACCAAGAGAGTCTTAACGGAACTGTTAGTGGCTATGTAAAAATGGTTAAGGCACACAAAATAAATAAATCCTGGCTTTTAGCGTTAAATCACATAAATCCACTACATGTTACCTGCGTATTGCGCGCGGGTGTGTTACGACACAAATAAATTGCCGACATATTGCGTAAATTAAATTCAATTCGAATTAAGCTGCACCAATGAGAAAAAGGGAAACTTGCCGTTAACCAATAATGTGCAAGTAGCCATATATGGCTATTAAATGGTCATTTAAGCACGGTGAATTTACCATGCAATTTAGTTGTCGCGATTGCCTTTTGCTGTGCGGTTCTCCGAAGTGCTGTCTCCTACCTTTCACATACGCTGATTTTTGGACTTGCTTTACCAACATTGGCAACATCAGTAACGCTATTCTTGTTGCTGTACAACTAGAGAGACGAGCCAATTACTACTGAATTTAAACGAAGTTACTAAGCGAAATTCCAACGCCACAACAGAAAGAACCACAACCCAATTAAACCCGAGCTGGTCACAAGAGTCTAGGAGTACTTCTGGACGACATCACATTTACGGACATTCTCGGCATTTGCCAGAGAAGGCAAGACCGCCCTGTTAAGGGCCCCCTAACAGTACTAACTCTTTATTTTATGGCACTCTAACCGAGTTTGAAACGTCGTACGGCATTTACTTGAAGTTGGGTCGTTTACAAAATTGGCCACCGCGCCAGGGTACTGAGTACTGTACTGTTTTTTTGGTATAAATAAAATTGAATTTCTTTTTCATTTATTTGGGATAAAAATAGATTAACATTTGCGTATACGTTTTTATACTCTGGTCGTGGTCTTCTGGGAATTTTGTTGGGTATATATATTCTCTCTAAAGTCGTGGTCTTCTGGGAATTTTGTTGGATATATATGTTCTCTCTAAAGTCGTGGTTTCTGGGAATTTTGTTGGGTATATATCTTCTCTCTAAAGTCGTGGTCTTCTGGGAAATCTTTTGGGTATATGTTCTATTCAATTTTCCTACGTACAAAACTGCACCGTACGTACTCGACAGATTCAACTGCGGAAGATTTCAATTTTAGAAGCTGTTAGTATCTACGTAAAAAACTGTGAACAAACATTGACGTGTTTTTTGAAGGAACTAATTTCATCTGTGTTCTGCGCTCATCTCTCGGCAGGTTCAACTGCGGAAGATTCTCTTTCAACTGTGGAAGGTGTTAGTGGGTAAGCGTTTCGTTTAAATTATATTTATACATTTTCATCTTGCTTATAAATTTATGCTTTTAAGATCTCATAAGTTTGTTAGAATGTCAAGTCCTATTTTATATATTGATGTCCCTGTTTGGGTTGGAGATAGTGAACTATTCTATATGCGCGTAGACTCCGCTTTCTCCCCGTTTCCAGATTATGACAGTCATCAAAAACTGTCAAAGGCTTTTGCTAAACTACCTTCTGTATTGCAGCAACGGATTTATCCTAAGCTTGAGGCCATTAGGAAGCTACCCACTCCCATTTTGGGCCTACAAAAAAAGTAGAATCCTTGCTGGGGCCCACAGAAACCGAGCAAATAATAAATAAATACGCACAGTTAGACATGCCAAACCTTGGCCCCATCGAGATTTTAAGGGAATTACGGAAACGTTGGTATAAAACCAATATTTCTGACCATGAGGCTAAGGTTAGTTTTATTAATCATCTTCCACAATCATTAAAACTATTCACCAGACAGCTTCCTAACACTCTCTCTATAGATGACTTATCTGAGAGATGTGAGTTAGAATATGGGGTTTTGGAACCTAAGGTGAATCCGTCATCCTTTTGTCGACCTCCGAAAGATGATAGACTCTCCTCATTAGAGAGGACAATAGCGAACATGGCTAAAGTTCTAGAAGGATTTGCCATAACGAAATCCGAGCTAAATCAAGTGAATGCTCGACCCAAATTCATACCTAAAACTAATTAAAACGGAAGGCGGCGATCGAGATCCCCGCAATCCTTTAATAGATTTGACCTAAAGATCTGGTGCTATAATCACCAGAAGTTTTTCTATTCATGCCAAGTCTGTCTTTGTCGTTCCAAAGAATTTCCGAATGAGTTTCAATTTCCACAGTTGACGGGAAGTACAAAAAACACAGGCGCAGTGGTTCATCAGGATCGGGAAACGTCTGCCGCAGAAAGTTGGAGACCGTACTTTCTGCGCATCAATGGCATCAACGGCGCCACAGGGAAGAAACCAATTACAGTCCGACATTCCTGTCGCCTCTTTCCGTCTACGCCGAATTTTCCACATAGAGAGCCAAACCAGACAACGCCCGTTGCAATGACCCGGCCAAACAGCCCAATGAACTTCTGCACATTCTTGATTTCAGAACCGGCGAAGAATTTATCGTTGACACAGGTGCAGCAGTCTCAGTTATCAAGGGTGATTCAATGGCCGAGATGTCACTAGGCGTTCTACTCGCAACAGCTAAAAATGAGCCCATAACTATTTATGGCTGCCGATACTGCTCACTTAACATAGGTCTACGACGTGAATTTTCTCACAACTTCATCATTGCCAAGGTCTCACAGAATATAATAGGCCTTGATTTCCTCTTTAAATTTCGGCTCATTGTTGATCTTGCCAATCAAAAGATCATCGACCTCTCCACTGGACTTGAGCAAAGTTTTGGACACTTACCTCCGAGCGTTTGGAGTTACAAGTCATTCAGCCAACTCCAGTGCATCAGCAGAGATATCAGCAGCTCTTCAAAAATACAAGTCGCTTTTCGATCTTAACAAGTCAAAGCTACGAGTCTCCAACACGATGCACCATATCGTCACAGAATGACAACCTATTGCCCCTGCTAAACTGAAAGCTGCCCAAGAGGAATTTTCAAGGCAGTTGGAAGAGGGAATCATCAGACCATCGAAAAGTTCATGGGCGTCACCACTGCACTTATTCTCCAAATCAAACGGATTGTACAGAGCCTGCGGAGATTACCGTAAGCTAAATTCAGTGACAAAATCTGATGCAAATCCTATTCCAATTATTAACACCTTATTTGAAAAACTCAAAGGCAGCAATTTCTTCTCAGTGATTGACCTCAGACAAGCCTAGCATCCCGGTAGCACCAGAAGATATTGAAAGGCTTCAGTCGTCACTCCATTTGGCCATTTCGAATATCTTTACATGCCTTTTGGACTTAAGTGTGCTACACAGACTTTTCAAATATTCATGGACAACATACTTCGCGACATTATGGTATTCAGTCCAGACTTAGAATCTCATGCCAAGCATCTACGAATTTTTTTCTCACGCTTATCCAACCACGGACTCAAGATCAATTGTGACAAGACGCAGATTGCAACTACATCCGTGGACGTCTTAGGGCATCGCATCACGCCACATGTTGTTCAACTTTTGCCGTCAAAGGCGAATTCATTCAGGAATATCAAGTCACCGAAGACTGTTAGCGAGTTGCAGAAAAATCTGGTAGTACTAAACTACTATCGCAAGCTCCTTTCGGGCCTTTCAAGACAACTTTATCCTATGTGCAGGCACCTTCGGAACAGAACCTTACTGAAGATGTTCTTTCCAGGCCAGACGTATCGCTTCAACTACCTTCGCCGCCGCCATTCATTGTCAACCCTGTGACACTCAGTGAACATGCACTAACGCCAACCCTCCTGCGAACGGAACTGCGCGGTGACATTCACATTCAAAGATCAATAGCCCATCACCCAACCAAGTTCATATGCCGTCTCTGGGAAGGATTACAAATTGGATACTTCACGGTTACACAGCCCAACATGCCAGTTCTGCCGACCAGCCTTCAGAAAAAAACTTTTTCGACTCAATTTACTAAATTTCTCACCCAGGAAGCCAAGCGATTGTCCAACTTCTCACAGATCGATTCTGGGGTCACAGACTTAGGCAGAATGCTAAACGATGGGTTTCCGATTTTGCCATTTGCCAGAAAGCAAGATCACACTGCACACTCTTTCTAAGTTGCAAAATTTCCGATATACTTCTCGCCTAGCCATCATCCACATCGACATAGTTCATCTGACAAAGGTTCAAGGTTTCAGCTACCTTCTTACTATCATTGATAGATTCACACGGTGACCTGCGGCATTACCTCTTGACACCATTTCTGCAGACGAAGTAACTAACTGTTTTATCTCTGCCTCGATATTCAATTATGGTGTTCCCAATGAGGTCATCACTGACAGAGGCAGTTACTTCTCATCGGATTGTTTCAAAACTACCTTGCGGTACAAGGGATGCACCTTACGCCAGACGACTACCTACCATCCCCAAGCTAACGGAATGTTAGAGAGAATGCGTAGGGAAATCAAAGCTGCTTTTGCATCCTCGTCCATTAATGGCAACTGGGTCGATGCACTACCTTTAGATCTGCTTGCCATGCGTTCCCATACTCGTGAATCCATTAAAACGTCTGCGTCACAACTCTTGTATGGCATGGATCTACGCCTGCCTAGTCAGCTCCCATGTCTACTACCCGCACAGGATGACCCACATTACGAAGTTGATGAAAGAACTTCTCCTTCTCAACGCCCTCCTCCCCTACGGTTAAATACTTTGCTAGTCACAATTAAATTCAACTTTACATACCATACTTTGATTTGTAACTCATCATTTCAACTATTGGGCTTGTTGGCTTTTGTTGCCAAATAAATGTATAATAATAATAATTATTATTATTATTATTGTACAATTGAGATTAATTAAAATGACCGATTTATCTTTTTTCATAATAATTGTATAAAAATTTATATGACTTATGCGGTAATATTATTGTATGATTAGAATTGTATTGTAGGAGGTTTTGTAGCTAATGTAAGAGGTTTTGCGAGTTAGCTATCTATTCAGTTATGCTATACAATTCCTACATATGCCTGGTAGCTGCTGTTGAGATCCGTGCTTATGATTAGTCCCCGACCTTTTCCCGATGGATGTTGTTAGAATGCTAAGTCGAATCATCATACGTATATTGCAAAGAAAAAACTAAATTCACTGTTAAACAAAACGGACCGTGTTCTAGACGGCAACAAAGCGATATATTGTCAACACAAGTAATTATCAATTCACAGTTACACAAACGTCTGAATCGTAATGAATACATGTAAATGATTAAAAATATATGACGACATAAATAAAGTAACTGGTAAAAATTGTCACTGATAATCAATGTATAAAAATCGTGTAAAAACAGTCTTGAAAAAACATCACAAATAATTAATCCACTGTTTGCTAGGGTTTTAAATATTTAATTATAATAATCAATTGTACTCTAGAATTTGTGAATGTGATTAAGGAAAATCTGATGTCCTGACGCGTGAAATCATATCTGAATGTAAAGAAAAACTATCGATCCACATATGCACTATAATCCACCAGTTGCTCCCTGCGTATTGCGCGCGGGTATGTATTATTATTAAACAAAACCCAATCAATTACAATTAAATTTGCAGTTCAAGAAATCTCAATTAAAACTGCTTGAAACTAACAGAGATTATTGCTAAAATCACAGTTACGAGAAATATTGTGTAAAACCAAAATTAGACTATTTGTCCTATTTATGTCAAAATTGAACTTCGTTGGGCTGTAACATACACCCCATCGACAATGAAAATTAGTACACAATAAAGGGGACTAATCTTACAGGAGGTGTTAAGGCTCTGCCGTAACGGGTAAACACTGATGTTGGCTCTGTCGACTCTGACTCTGGTTCCTATATATCTCACGGCGGCATCACGGCGGCATTTGGATCTGTTGCTGGTGAGATGTCGGGCGTTAGCCCGTTGTCAGCAAAACTGTCTGGAGGTAGAATAATCGTTTCTTCGCCGCCTGATAGGTCAACATCGTGGAACAGCGGGTCATTTGGATCAACGTCGGTCGGGTATAATCGGTGTTTGGAGACAGGTTCTGCTTTGCCATTAATCTCCAAAATTATGTAATTCTGACGTCGATCTAACACACGATAAGAACCGCGCTTCGGTTTGACTAGAATCCTGTTATCCATGTTGTTGCTGACGAAGAACCATTTGCAGCTATCAAAATCTTTGCGTTTATAGAATGGACCATGTTCCTGACGTGTAGGACAGATCGGCCGATACTGAGCGTTATATTGTAGGTAACTGCGAAGTGGAAACAGAAATGCCGGATCGTTCATCGTTATCGCAGTTTCAGAGCGTGATGGGACTAGTTCGCCAGGCAGCCAAAGACATTCGCCAAATACCATTTCAGCGGAGCTACATTTGATCGGTTCTCAAGGTATTGTACGCATTGATAGGAGTCCTTTCGGCAAAGCTACAAGCCAATTTTCTTCTGGGCTAGCCTTGAGCGCCGCTTTCAGTTCCCGTTGTGGCCTTTTGACGACAACATTTTCTCTAGGATTACGAGCCGCGGTCACGGAATGTTTGACACCATAGTATTTCAGTAGGGCAGCGAACTCTTTGCCGAGAAACTATGCGGCAAGATCGGTTGTCACTTCAGATGTTGCACCAAACCGTGCGAACCAATTGAGCTCTAAAGCATAACTGACAGAGTCTTCCTTCATATTTGGCAGTGGTATAGCCTCATAACATCGAGTGGTTCGATCTCGTATTGACAGTAGATAGTGTATATTGTTCACAGCAGGTAAGGTTACCAGATCAACGTGTATGAGTGTGAACCGTACTTTGGGCACTTGTATGACTTGTGGCGCCGTTTTGTTGTGTCTCGTCACATTGCATTTCTGACATTCTAGACATTGTTTTGACCACTTACTGACATCTCGCCGCATGCCAGGCCAAAAATACGTTCTGGATAAAATTTCCACTGAGGCTTCAGCAGATATATCGCTCATAGAATGTTAAACTTTGAAGACCTTGTGACGGAGTTTTTCAGGTATAAACGGCCGAGGGCCCACACCAGTTATTTCACACTGAAGCAGAGTTCCATCATAATCATCTGTTTTCAGGCGATTGACATCAAATGTACAAAGTGACGATCATCTTGCTGTGCTGCCTGCAATTCCTGAGTACTTATAGGTGAAGGACACAAGATAGAGGCACAAAGTTCTGCAGGACGGCTCAGGGAGTCTGCAACTACATTTTCTGATCCTTTGACGTGAGTGACTTCATATTCATACTCGTGTATTCGTGTAAGTTGCGAGTTGACACGTCGTGAATATAAATACTATTTCTTTCCTCTAAGCATCGGGAGTAGAGGAAGGTTTTCGGTGTAGATCTTGAACTTCCGGCCATCCAAATAGATGTGGAAGTGTAGGATTGACGGTAGATTGCGAGTAACTTGTTTTTTAATGTATCGTATCGCGATTTGCGAGGTTGTAGTTTTCGCGATTGTAACGCGATAGGTCGGTGTATGCCATTGATGGACTGTTGAAGTACTGCGCCTGTGGCCACGTCGGATGCGTCAGTGATTAATTCAAAAGTTGGAGACCAATCAGGAGAATGTAGCATGGTTGCTTTTCAAAAGGTCCTTTTGACATCCTCGTAAGCCTGCATGTCATCCACGTTGAGCTGAATTAGTTGTGATTTCTTGACAAAACGGCTTTCTCGCACGAGATATTTGTGAATAGTTGCCAGAATCTGGGCAAGGCAAGATCTGAATCGAGAATAGTAGTTCATCTTGCCCAAGAATCGTCGTAACGCTCGAACGGTGGTTGGAAGCTGTAGATCTTGAATGGCACGAACCTTAGCAGGTAGAGTTGCCATGCCTTCCTCGGAAATTGGATTACCGAGAAATTCAATTGATGTTTGCACAAAACACATTTGTTTCCATGACCCCAGAGGCCACAGTCTGCTAGACCAGCGAGTAGAATGTCAATATGCTACATATGTTCGGACATTGATTTGGAGAATACCAGAATGTCGTCTAACTATGGAATTACAAATGGTAGACCATCTAGTATTTCGTCCATAACGCGTTGAAATGTTTGAGATACGTTCTTAAGACCGAAAGGCATATAATGATATTCGTGAAGGCCACCTCTGGTGAATCTGAGTGCAGTATAGAATACGGAGTCTTCGTCCATCGGTACTTGATAGTGGGCTTTAACTAGGTCGAGGTTTGAGTACACAACATTACCGATAGCGGATCTGAGTAGGTCAGCTGGATTTGACAGGATGTACGAATGAGACTGTGTGCAAGAATTGAAAATACTATAATCTCCGCACACTCTGTATGTTCCGCGTTCACTCTTTGGTACTAATAGCACAGGCGACGCAAATGGTGAGCTAGAACGTGTACAGATGCCTTGTTGACGTAGCATGGCGAATTCTTGCTCGGGGGCCTTATGTTTGTGTGGTGCCAATGGACTTGCTCTGGGAGGATGAGGAAGTGGCTTCAATAAGATGATGCGATGAGCTGTGATGACACATTTCCTTTTGAGATCGGGCATAAAGGAGATAGGTTTGAAAATCTCTTCATGTCGCTTTAGAACATCGTCCAGTTGTGGTACATGAGGAACTGGTGGAATTAGCTGTATAGATGAGACTACTTTGGTGCGAGTCGTGTGTTTTAGCGCTGATGATAGCAACTGATTATCGGCAGTGCGTATCTCTCGTGTATTTGGACGTATAGTAAGGTCGAAGTGTTCGAGGAAGTCACGTCCAATGATGTTTATTGTCGTGTTGGCAATGATGAAAGGAAAATTGAATCATCATTTTGAGTTGGAGAACGAGATTGTGTGCACTCGTATCCAAAACATTGCTATGTTGGAGTCATTGGCGCAGGAAAGACTGCTGGTGTTGACTGAGTGGGTGGGTTCAAAACAATTGTGGTGTAGTATGTTTACATCTGATCCAGTGTCTATGTGAAATAATTAGCCAGAGTATGCGTCACGGGTGAAGAAGGATGTTGATAGTGGCAATTGAAGATGGGACTGATTGCTAGCATTTTGGCTTTTGAAGCATGACTTGACTGGAGCCGTCGCTGTAAAGCCAGTAGTTTAATTGCGCTCTACCACGAAAGCAACGTGCTTCGAGCCGTTACACGTGGGGCGGCCAACGATCTTTGAATAATCAGCCTCTACTGCCGCAGAGGAGGCTGACACCAGCATTTTCCGAACCCTCCATGGGCGAAACATCCTGAATTGTGGAAGGTGACCGCGCCCACTTGAACGCCGCGTCTGTGTGCAGGAATGTGCAGCCATATCTAAAGCAATAGCACGTGGAGTAGCCATAGATGCGGTGATTCGGACACCACTCCGCCGTTAGCTGTGGAACTGTGGTCCGGTCTCTGAACGTCGACCTCCTGGTGCTGTTTCGGGACGGTGGTCGACACTGGTCACGCTTGCTCTGGTCGCGTCTATAGTGGACGGCATCTACTGAGGCTGAATTTGACCTGACGGTGAGGCTCTCGAGCAAGCTGATGAGGCGCTTATTGGTGAAATTAGTTCGGGCTGATGATGATGTGGATTGAAGCTCGGACAGTCGTGAGGATTCGCGCAGAAACGTGTCCATCTCTTGGAGTGCCGGAGTAAGCTTCTGAATTTATAATCCCATCAAGATTTCCTTGAGCAGGTTGAATTTAGAGGTTTTCTGTTCCATCTCCCTATATAGCTCGGAAGGCGTGCGACTACCTAGGGACATCTGGCACATCAATTCTGTAAGCCTGTCTTCTCGATCTGGTGTCAGGCGCTGCTTGATGGCGCGTTGCAGGCTCTGCCATGGCTGCAAACATATTCCGTCAGTGTATTGATGCAGGATGTCTTTTAGTCTGCGTCTGAAAGACATTGGAATTGTCTTCCAAGCCCTCAAAAATATTGAGCCTTCGTCTGTTTTATTGGACACTTTGACCAATAAAGTAACATCGTCGATCCACTGGTCAAGGTAGTCTTGATCGAATTGGCATATCTTGTACTGGGTCCATGCGGTGGTGTGGCATGTTGCTGGGTTCACCACCGGGCTTCCGGCATTTTCTGAACTGGACGTCATCGAGTGTATGCTGGCGAGTATAGATGGCAGTGTTACATTGTCCTCGCCCGTCATCGTGTGGCTGTCTTCGAGAATTGTGATCTCGAGAGAGTGGTTCTCTGTGATTTGTGGCACAAGATTTGTTTTCTTGTTTGTTTTCCCTACTTTATTGGATTCACTCTTGCGTGACATTCATTCAAAGTGCTTGGGCTAGTGGAAGGTCTAGCGTTTGCTTGATATACTCAAAGGCTAGATGCTGATTAATTCTTTGTTGGCTGTGAGTTCAACGAAACGGAGAACCATTTATGTAGGAAGCTTTGTAGTTGATGTGAGAGGTTCTGCAGGCTAGTTGTCTATTTAGTGCGATATTTCCCTTCTACCTAACACCTGGTAGCTGATATTACGATCCGTGTTCATGATTAATCCCTGGCCCTTTCCCGAAGGGTGATGTGAGAAAGCTCAGACAAATATCAATGTTTTATTGAATATAATGTTGCAAAGTAAAGATAAAATTCGTATAAAAGAAGTCATAATAAGCACAAAATATAAATCAAAGTTTTGCATTGTCATAGTGATTCACTGTATGCTAGGTTTTCAGTGTTAAATCACATAAATCCACTGAACTCTAGGGTTTCGGATAAATGGTTGAGAAATACACAAAATATAAATCCGTAAAGTCTTAATTGCACTGTTAGTGGTCATGTAGGAATTGTTAGATCACACGAAATATACAAATACTGGCTTTGAGCATTAAGTCACATAAATCCATTGCATGTTGCCTGCGTATTGCGCGCGGGTGTGTATTATTATTAAACAGAACCCAATCAATTACAATTAAATTTGCAGTTCAAGAAATCTCAATGAAAACTGCTTGAAACTAACAGAGATTGTTGCTAAAATCACAGTTATGAGAAATATTTTGTAAAACCAGAATTAGCATATGTGACCTTATGGAAAACCATATTTGGCAAAATTGAGCTTCGTTGGGTTTTAACGCGGAACTGCGCGTTACATACAACCCCCGACAATGAAAATTAGTACACAATGAAGAGGGTAACCTTCTAGGAGGCGTTATGGCTCTTCCGTAACGAGTAAACACTGATGTTGGCTCTGTCGACACTGGCTCTAGTTCCTCTATATCTCGCGGCGGCGTGCCGGCGTCTGTTGACTCTGTTGCTAGTGAGACATCGGGCGTTAGCCCGTGGTCAGCAAAACTGTCTGGAGGTGGAAGTATCGTCTCTTCGCCGCCTGATTGGTCAACATCGTGGAACAGAGGGTCATTTGAATCAACGTCAGCCGAGGATAATCTGTGTTTGTAGACAGCTTCAGCTTTACCATTAATCTCCAAATTAATGTAACTCTGACGTCGATCTAACACACGATAAGAACGGCTTCGGTTTGGCTAGGATCCTGTTTTCCATGTAGTTGTTGACGAAGAACCATTTGCAGACATATGCAGAAATATTGTGTAAAACCAGAATTAGACTATTTGACCTTAAAGAGAACTATATTTGTCCAAATTGAACTTCGTTGGGTTGTAACGCGGAGCTGCGTGTTACATTATTTTTGCATATTAACACAACTTGTAAACAGTTTCCTGACAAAAGTACGAGTTTTATGTCGGAGGAAATATCTTCCTCTACATAAGGTATTGGACTTTTGTAGTAATTGGTCTTCGATGACTGCGAACTCTTTCTCAGAGTTGGGTGTTGTGCGGATGAATCTCTCGATGTTGGGCGCTTTTTTCTTGATAACCTATTTAATGTGCTCATCGATACGTCGGAGAGCGAGAGCATGAACAAGTGACGTTCTGTGTAATCTAGAATCGCGTGCAAGGTTGTCGCGTGCTGTAAACAAGACGTTCAACTTGTTCATCGCGTGAATGTGTTCAATAGAGGTGGTAGAAGTAAAGTGGGAGGATGAAATGTTATGGACATCGGGAAAACACGAGGAGAGGTTGGCTGGGAGAATAATATCTCCATATAACGGCGTCACAGAGTCGACTGAACTCTACCCATTTGGTAAATTGCAGGAAAGTCTGAATGCTTTCTTTAGGGATACAGGTTAAAAGAGGTATAAGAAAAGATACCTGACAGTGGTAGAGATTAGAGAAGACCTCTCGAGACTGAATATTAGTCACGTCTTTGTTGGTTAGGACACAGTGTT
The DNA here is from genome assembly GCA_029291075.1 of Eudiplozoon nipponicum. Taxonomy (NCBI): domain Eukaryota; kingdom Metazoa; phylum Platyhelminthes; class Monogenea; order Mazocraeidea; family Diplozoidae; genus Eudiplozoon; species Eudiplozoon nipponicum. Next base: position 1,852 of record JAQBSW010006291.1, on the reverse strand, counting down.
GAGGCCCCTAACCTATTCGTGTCTGTAAGCCCCATAGATGCCAGATTGCTGGAAGTCCTAAAATTCACAGTAGAATCTGATATGCTTATATTATTGCTAGTGTCATTTAAATTCAAGTCCGCTATGTCCTGCACTAACTTGCATGTGTCCTCATACTTAATATCGGTAACCATGATCAAATACTTTAATAATTAAATTGACACTTACTTAATGGCAGTCGAAAGGTGAAAGTTGGAAAGCTATATATTTCAGCAACAATCTGTTTTGGTATGTACGTGACCCCAAATAAAACAATTATAACTGTTCCAAGGCTCCTCCTCAGTGTTATATTATATCAGAACACAAGGCAATTGATGGAAGAGTTTATTGTATAATGTTGTAATCGTTTATTATGGAAAGAAATGTTAAAATGCAGCAGACGAAAGTTTCAATACCAGACATGAAGCGAGATACTCAAAAACTGAAAATAGCGCACAATTTTAAAAATCAAGTATTTAAACAAAGAATGTTCTGTAAAATAAAAAGAAAAAATTCTTTTTAAATAAAGTTGTTACAATCAGCTTTGGTGGTTTAAATTTATCATTCAAGGTTATTTTATATAAGGCGGAGGATTCAACATCCTCCACATACACCACCTTCTCAAAAAAAGAGGAACGACTAATAGTAGATATAATCATAGTTCTTCGGCTGACGATGTATTCTTCCAGAACGTTTTGTGCATACTGGCGCCCCTGTCGTCGTCATCTCGCCCGGTATAACATTCACTGGTTCTTCAAAATCATCTGGTGTCGAAAAATAGTTTTCATGCTGTGATTCAGTAGAATAAGATTTTGCTATGTTAGACAACTGTCCTTCAGATTGCTGCATTTCGTTCTTCCTATTCTCATTAGTAATATAAACATGCGATGCCGATTTTAAATCAGAGGACACATAGCATTTAGTTTTAGGTTTTCTAGTTTTGGTTGGGGCCAAACGACACATCTTGTCTCTAAGTGCTCCTACAAACCAATCTACATAACTAGAAGCCCAATCAAGACTACTTGGAGTTTCAATTAGAAGATCTCCAGGCAACCTTAATGGTTCTCCATAAACCAATTCTGCAATGGAAGTTCCTAATTGTGCCCTATATCTGTTGCGCATGGCAAGTAGTACTATAGGAAGATCGTGTATCCAGCTTGTTCCCCTAGTACACCTTAATGCAGCTTTCAGTTCACGATGTAGCCTTTCTACCATCCCATTTGCTCGTGGGTTATACGCGCTAGTATGTATTATAGTGGTTCCCATGATGTTGAGAGATCTTACGAAAAGCTCTGACATAAATTGACTACCGCGATCACTAGTGACCTTTTCCGGAACACCATAACGCGATATCCAATTATGTAGAAACGCGAACAAGACTTCTTGCGCTGTCATGTCTTTTAAAATCGCCACTTCAAATTGACGACTAAATCTATCTACCATTGTCAGCAAGTATTTGTTTCCATTTACTTCAGGCATCTCGACAATGTCTATGTGTACGTGTCTGAACCGTCCATTTGGTATTCCAATGTTCTTTATCTCGGTTCTGGTATGTCTCCACACCTTACACGTTTGACACTTGGCACAGGCTCTTACCCATACCCGTATGTCTTTAGACATGTGCGGCCATACGTATCTGTCGTTGATTAATCGAATGGTGGCTTTAATGGATGGATGACCCATGTTATGTAACACTTGGATAATCTTGGCCCGTAACTCCAATGGCACATATGGTCGTGGTTGACTTCTAGATGTTTCGCATAACAACCACTTGTCACTTATGAGCTTACGCACATATCCTGGTCTTTTGGACAATACCAATGTAAAGGGATCC